>JAMXBD010000534.1:600000-866904 GCA_024138025.1 Combretum micranthum | reverse complement strand
TTACCCCATTTTATTCTCCTTATCTAATGCATTTGTGATTTTAGTTTTTTATACCAATATGTTCAACACACATACACTACAAGAATTTTTATGTATGGCCACGTTTGCATATTTTGCAAACGTTGCCCTTTTATTATCATTTAGTCATATTTATTAAACGTTAACTTAAATATGAAATTGGTGACGTTTATAAAAAAATTTTAGATTTTATGATCTTATTAATTGATCTGTAACTTTTTTTTTTATTTGTAGACGTGGCCAATTGATAGGCACAATTTATCATCATTTTAATTAACAAATTGGGTCTATTTTATAATATATTGATGGGATTCTTAATAGATAAGGTACTTAATTGGTATATATATATATTTCAGGTCAATTTTGAACACAATTGTAATATAAGGAAGGAATATGTGGAGAATCCAATCAAAATTCAAGCAAAGCAGCAAGGAGCACAAAAGGAGTCTAGATGTACGGCCGTACAACTATCAAAATGAAGAAAATACAAGGCAGTGGCTATACGGGGTCTTGTACGCCCATACACTAAGTGATTTTGAAGCAAAATGAAGGGGATTCAACTTGTACGCCCGTACATGAAGTGATGAAGAAGGGAAATGAAGGAGATTTATGATTGCACGCCCGTACACGTTTGGAGAATGATTCCAGTATTTAGCACTCCTTTAGTACGCCGTACATGAAGTGATGAAGAAGGGAAATGAAGGAGATTTATGATTGCACGCCCGTACACGTTTGGAGAATGATTCCAGTATTTAGCACTCCCTTTAGTACGCCCGTACATGAAGTGATGAAGAAGGGAAATGAAGGAGATTTATGATTGCACGCCCGTACACGTTTGGAGAATGATTCCAGTATTTAGCACTCCCTTTAGTACGCCCATACATGAAGTGAAAGAAGGAAATGAAGGAGATTTATGATTGCACGCCCGTACACTCTTGAAGAATGATTCCAGTATTTAGCACTCCTTTAGTACGCCCGTACAAGATGCAAATTTGCAAAGAAAATGGGCATTGTACGGTCGTGACTTTTAGAAATGGATCATTATTTTCCTACGTGTTCTTGAAACAGTCAATCATATTTGTAAAAAATATAGATCAAATAAAATTGTCTTACTAGCCTTCCTTTTTTTTTTTAACGTTCTATTTTCACTGTTTAAAAAACTAAGAAATATAATACTTGAATCCCGCCACAATTTTTAGTCACCTGCAAGCATATCAAATCAACATCAAATAGAAGGACTATTCATTTTCTTCTCACTAAGCAAAACCAAAACCCTCTCAAGTCTCACGGTCAGGACATTGCTTCTTTGTGAATATCCAGGTACCTCAGTCTCTCTCTCTCTCTCTCTTCCTCCTTCCCTCGTCCTCACTCCTTTTCCCTGTTTGTTTCTTTTACTTTTTCACTAACACATTGTGTACATTTCCTTCTCTCAAGCGAAAGGCTCGCAATCCCAACCGTGTTTGTCTTGGCTGTTCTGGTACGTTTATCTCTCTCTCTCTCTCTCTCTCTCTCTCTCTCTCTCTCTCTCTCTCTCTCTCTCTCTGTTATTGTCTCTTTGTCTTTGGCTTTTTCACTAACACAATGGTTGTACGTTTCCTTCTGTCCAAGAAAGACGCTCCGTTCTAGCATTATCGTGCATGCAACACATGGTCATGACCTTCTCCAAGCAATAACGTTCTCACAACATTCTTTCCCTGTCAGGTAACTATTCTGGTATGTTTCTGTCTTTCTCTCTGTTGCTCGCTCTTACTCGTTGTCTCTCTGTCTCTCACTCTTTTACTGTGTTTGTGTGTGGCGTAAGCTCGTTGTCTCTCGCTCTTGTGGCATAATCTTCTTTCTAGGATGAAAACAATGATGCAATGTTATTGGGTAATGAGTTGTTCTGTCTCACTCATTCACTATGTTTGTGTGTAGCATAATCTTGTTTGTAGAATGAAAACAATGGTTTAGTGTATTCCTGACTTTGTGTTCCAATGAGTTTGCATTTATCTTGATGCTTGTTACAATAACTCTCTACTTCTATCTTTACCAATTATGTTGCTTGTAAGTGGCAAGTTGGCAACAATTATGCTTAATAGCTCTGTACCAATCTGTAGGGGCTAATATTAAATATCAGTCTCACTTCCATTATTGCAAACTTTGTCCTATTTGTTTATTTTTTATAATCTAACTTGTCAGCAATCTGATGTCTGATCAATGTGGTTAATGCAGGCATGATTTAGAAGTGAATGGTGTGTTATTGGCTAATGAACTTTGATCGTTAAAAGATTTAGAAATTCTACCTCTTTGATTGACTAGTATAATGGATAGGTCTAAGTGATTAATTAGAATGAAGAAATTATGGGTTTATCCTTGATTAAATTCTCAGAGTCTTTGTAATATTAGGCTGTCAGTGTGTCCTATTGCTTTTTATGACCATACTTTTTTGTATAAAAATTGAGGGTAAGAAGAAGATAATATGGTAAATGATAAAAAAGACCGTTAGAAAGAGAATAGGATGATTTGTTACTATGAGGTAAGTAATCTATTTATTCAGGACTCATAAAGTAAATGTTTTTTTGAATATTATATCAAATTTTGACTGTTCTTGAAGAAGCACTATTATGCTTTTACTGAGGTTTAAGAGGTCAAATCCTGTTGCACTTATATGGTTATCACTCTCTGGTGCTGAATTTTGTTATCAAGTATGTAACAAATACTAAACTTAACCTCAAAGTGGGTGTAGTATGTGCCCTGATCTGTTTCCCCATTTTTCTAGAATGTTTGGAATAATGGATTCTCAATGGAGCAAGTGACTTATGTTCTTATAATTATGCTCCATAACAAGAAAAAGGTTGGCTAAGTGTTGTACTTAAGGTAAACTTTGTTCACTACTATATATAGTCTGGCGATACATTGTCGTTGAACTCTCTGTGCTGATGGGATATTTTTACCTTA
Source organism: Combretum micranthum (assembly GCA_024138025.1). NCBI lineage: Eukaryota > Viridiplantae > Streptophyta > Magnoliopsida > Myrtales > Combretaceae > Combretum > Combretum micranthum. The sequence continues at coordinate 863,949 of JAMXBD010000534.1, read as the reverse complement.
CAATATCATTGAAGTGTGTACTATGAGAAGAAAGCTTTTGCCTTTCGTAAAATAAACAAATGGGCTGTTTTTTCTTAACAATTAAGGTTTCCTATCATGGCAAAAAAAATAATAATAACGTTTCCTATTACTACCAATTTTCATGAGGGAGAATTAAGAGGAAAAAAAAGGATCAAAAGTTCTGTTTGTTATCTTTCTAAGATGTGTGAGGAATATTTTTAACTTGGATGCATATGATGTCCCACTTTAATGGGATAAATTTTCAATAGAAGATATACGTAGGGCAAATTTTTGTTCCACATAGAAGATTTTTCTCATAATTGTCTTGGACAAGTTAAAGTTTTGGTTTACCCTCCTCTAAATTAATGAATATTTACCTATTATTATTAAACAGAATCTTTGTATTTGACTCCATTATTTATACCATAGGTTTAATAATTTTTTTTTAAAACTCCACTCACTCCACAGGTTTTAATGTTTTGTCTGTTCTATGATATGTTGCAATGGGGGTTGTTCGGTTTTTTATTTTGATTTTATTGTTGCCGTGATTTTACATGAGTTCGATAACCATGGCAAGAGCTAGAATTTATCAAACTGAAATACTGATAATTAGAACACGAGTTTGGAAAAGAAGATTTAACTAAATTAGTTGATGCTATCCGTGATAGTGGTTCTATGTTTGATAAAGACAAATTAAAACAAAAATAAGAAAGAAAGAAACTGAGGAATTAAAGTGGCAATTGAACTATTGAAACATGGAGGGACACTTGTTAATGGCCACTGACCTACTACTTCCTCCTTGATGTCGTGGTAAATATTGCCAATTCCTTAGAATCATTCTTCATGAACTAAGGAGAAAAAAAATGATGCAGATTGAGGATGATAAGGCAAAGGTTATGGTGTAATTAATGTTCTCTTATTTTGGAATCGCGTAAAATCTACCAGCAATAATGAATATTTCCAGTTACTCTGAGTTCACAATAATATTTATGCATTCCAACTATCAAATGCATTTTATCTCCATTCAATTTTTACCAAAATTGTAAATAATGAAATTGGCTTTCACATTTTCTAAGATTTTTGCTCTTTCCATTTAATATTGGCTGATTGTATGTGTATTTATTTTTCTTTTCTTTTTTCCCCCCTTAAAGTATCTTTTCAAAATTTGATGTTACTCTTTTTATTTTTAGAAACAAAAAGCAATTAAATGATTTTGATATTGTTATACAAAATTTTATTATTTTTTAGTTTTACTTTTCTGCAGAAGTTTTGAATTTTAAGACCTCTATCATTATAAATCAAAATTTGAATCGAATAACAAGTATGTGTATATATTTTCTATACTTATGATAATCGAGTGTTGGTTACTTTCAAGCTATGCCATTTTGTTCAAGAATAAGAATGATTTTAAAAATTACTAAAAAAATCCAGCAATACGTGAGTTTTATTTATATTTATTTCATGATGTCATTAAATTAATTTTACTTTTTTTTTACTTTTTTAGTAGCATTTTAGATTAAAGAGCTTATATTTACATTTATGCATAAACGCTTCAAGATTTAAATACCACATAATACCATTTTATAATAATTTAAAAGTTTCTTACTTAATGAGAATGATGAAAAGTGTTGGATTTTGCCTTCAATTAACGTATTAGATAATGGGTCAAATGATTAAATCTATTCTATATTATAGAAGGATGAGTAGACTGCGGCATGTAAGATTTTGGTTGGATTTTGGCAATGGAAATGAAATTTGAGAATTAATCTAATTACTAATTGGCTTTATTCTGAGAGGATTTTGACGTGTATATATACGTGAATATATTTTTCCTCTTAAATGCAATGTAATATGAATAATTAAATATTTAAAGTTCATTAGGATTACTAATAAATTCTATTTCCCAAATTATTTTTTTAATTTATAGACAACCAGTGTATCACTTGCACTTATTTTGGAAATAAAATGTGTTGATTAAGAATTTCAAGGAATCCATTTGTTCATGGCATGAATTATTTTTAATATTGGCATAAAATTGAGACAATGACTCCATAATGAGTATGCCAATTCGATTATGAAAGGGTAGGTGTACATAATCAAGTATTTTAATGTATGAAGTGTTGCTTGACATTAAATCAATGTTTATAATAGTATGAGATGTTAATTTGATAATTGAATGAAGAAATAATCAGTGCTTAACTTATAGGCGATGCTAATGTAAGATAGATGAATTATAAACAAATATAATAAGATTAACTAAATTACAAAGAAAAGGGAAAGAAAGAGATATCATCATTTATGCAACTATAAATTTCAAGTGTCATTGATAATAACAAGCATATTGCAATAAAGTAATATCATTAAACAATGCGTATAAAGGATTATTAGAATAAAAATAAACATAAGGATTAAAAAAATTATATTTTGCCATGTGATTACAAAATTTCCATACTTTGAATAGTGTAAAGTAATGTTTACTAAGATTCCTAAAATGTTTTCTAAGATTGAGGGTAGAGGAAATAACATTAGGACCAATGTGGTGAACATGCTGCTATTAATGGTGATCAATATGATGATGTGATATGATATGTGTTTACTAATTTTGTGATTATGTCATATGAGATGTATTAACTAGTTCAATTGGATCTTACACTTTTATTTTCTTCCAATTATGTCAGAAAAAATGGACAAGAGTTGGATGAATTATGACATTGAAAGTGAAGAGTACGAAAGAGGTGTTGACTTTTTTGTTGCATACTTACGCTTAAAGTATGGTGTGCACGCAAGTTTAAGTTGTCCATGTAGGAAATGTTTAAATGACATTTCACAAACAGTGAATGTGATTAGAGCACACTTGCTTGTAGATGGGATAGATGTAAACTACCAGTGTTGGATATATCATGGTGAGGAGCCAACTATTGAGTTGCCTACTAGACATCGAGGTCGAATTCGTCACAGAGAATGTGACATGAGACCCATTATGGAGGAGAACAATGGGACAGGTGGTAATGATACCGATGGGCTCCACGAGATGCTTGAAGACTTAGGGGCATTTGTTGACAATCAGGATGAAAGCTCAACCCCTGATGATGGCTTCGACATTCCAGTTGACTATTTAGATGGGTTAAGAGCTGACTCACACCAAGAGCTTTATCCAGGGTGTAAGATTTCTAAATTCTCATTTATAGTGAAGCTTCTTCACTTAAAGGTATACAATAAGTGGAGCAACAAGTCTTTCGACATGTTGCTACAACTTTTACGTGATGTTATACCTAATGGAGAGTCTCTTCCGAAGTCTTACTATTACGCAAACAAATACTTGAGAGGGTTGGGCATGGGTTGCCATAATATTCATGCATGTAAATATGACTGTTGTCTATTTTGGGGTGATAACAAGAATCTTACACATTGTCCCACTTGTGGTACATCCAGATATAAAGTGTCCACTGGTTCTAAAATGCCTATTCCTCATAAGGTTTTGCGATACTTTCCTGTGAAACCAAGGTTACAACGCCTTTTCATGAATCCTAGAAATGCTCAAAAAATGCGTTGGCATAAAGAAGAACACAAGAGACAAGAAAACCTTATGGGTCATCCAGCAGATGGGTTGTCATGGGTAAAGTTTGATAATGAACATCCAGAATTTGCAAAGGATTGTCGTAATGTGAGATTAGGGCTTGCTAGTGATGGATTCAATCCTTTTGGTAATATGAGCCAATCATATAGCATGTGGCCCGTGTTGCTTCTCACATATAATTTACCTCCTTGGATGTGCATGAAGAGAGAATATATGATGATGACACTATTAATCCCAGGGCCTAAAGCACCTGGGAAAGAGATCGACATCTATATGCAACCTTTAATTGATGAGTTGAAGGATCTATGGAATAATGGGTTGTGGACTTATGATGCATACTCAAAGTCTTCATTCAAGATGCATGCCGCATTATTGTGGACCATTAATGACTTTCCAGCATATGGGAATTTGTCTGGATGGAGCACAAAGGGATACAGTGCTTGCCCTGTATGTGAAGATCAAACACCATCGATAAGGCTTAATAACAAGATTGGGTATGTTGGGCATAGAATGTGGTTACCAATTGATCATAGGTGGAGACGTAGCTACAAGTTTGATGGAATGCATGATACTCGTGAGGCTCCTGATCTATATTCTGGTGAAGATATTCTCCACCAGTTACAATCAGTAGTAGACATAGGAATGGGAAAGCATCCGGGAAAGCTAGAAGAGTCCATAATGTTGGTCCATTCAATTGGACTAAAAAGTCGATATTCTTCCAGTTGCCATATTGGTCAAAGTTAATAATTAGACATAATTTGGATGTGATGCATATTGAGAAGAATATCTGTGAGAATGTTGTTAACACAGTGCTTAGGACTGAGGGAAAAACAAAAGATACTTATAAAGCTAGACTTGATCTAGAGGAACTTGGTATACGAAAGGAGCTACATTTAGTAAAACGGGCTGATGGCAAATACTTGATGCCATGTGCAAGCTATACATTAAGTACGAGTGAGAGAAGATTGTTTTGTCAATTCCTAAGGAATGTTAGATTACCTGATGGCTATGCGTCACACATAGGTAGGTGTGTGGACAACTCAAACTCAAAGCTTTCAGGTATGAAGAGTCATGATTGCCATGTTTTACTTCAGAGGCTATTACCTGTGGGCATTCGTGGCTTATTGCCAAGGGAGGTCACCCTCGCCATAGCTGAGCTTGGGAACTTTTTTGAGAGGTTGTGTCGACGCATTTTGAATGTTGAAGATATACGAAAGATGCAAAGTGACATTGTCACTATTTTGTGCAAGTTGGAGTTGATCTTTCCCCCTGCATTCTTTGATGTAATGGTACATCTAGCTATCCACTTACCTCAAGAGGCATTAATGGCTGGACCTGTTGCATATCGTTGGATGTATCCTATTGAAAGGTATAATGTACAGTCAAAAGTTACCACTTTTTAAGTTGTTATCCATGTTTTTCTCATGTACTATTAATCATTATTTGTAGGTACTTAGGCTCCTTAAAACAATTCGTTAGAAATAGAGCTTCTCCAGAAGGCTCCATTGCAGAAGCTTATGTTGTTCATGAGTGCTTGACTTGGTGTTCACTTCACTTAGAAGGCATTGAGACAACATTTAACCGTCCAGACAGGAATTTTGATTCCTTAGAGGATAGTGGCTTGGATGTCTTCACGAATAAAGTTGGTTTAATTTCACCACCCACATATGTGGTATTGTCAAGCGAGGAGGTTGATATTGCAAAATGGTACATTATTAACAATTGCCAAGAGATTCAACCTTACCTAGAGTAAGTTGAAAGTTACACAAAATAATATGTAAGCTAATGGTACAATGACATATAAAGTTACTAAGTAAAGACAAACATGTGTTACAGTGAGCATAAAGATGTTTTACGTGCACAATATGGGGATAACATAGATGGGCATCACAAAAAAGACTTTGGTGAATGGTTTATGAATAAGGTAAATACAAGAAAGAGCTTTGTATAGAATTACATTTTTTTTTTTTTGGTAAATAGAAGGGTTTTTAACTAGCTTGCATTGACATGGTATTTTGTTTAACATTTTTGCAGATGAGTGTATTGCATGATAGTCGTGACCCGATCATTAGTGCATTATATGCATTATCAATAGGACCTGATTCATGTTTCAAAAGGTACAACAAATTGATATATAATGGTGTGCGCTTTCACACATCAGAGTTTGATAGCAGGAAGAAGACTCAAAATAGTGGAGTGCTGGTAGAAGTAGACCAAGGAGATGAGAAAGTAGAATTTTATGGGATGTTAACAGATATATATGAGTTTAGCTATGTTAGGAACAAAAGAGTATTCCTATTTAAATGTAAGTGGTGGGACACTAATGAGAGGCATCGCAATGTGCGGGTGGATGACAGCTTTAAATCTATTAAGGTTACTCGTACATGGTATGAAAATGATCCATATGTGTTGGCATCACAAGCTAAGCAAATATTTTACCTAGATGACATGAAATTTGGACTTGATTGGCGAGTGGTGCAACAATTCGAGCATCGCCACATCTATAACATTGACTCACTTGTAGGTGATGCAAATTTGTTCACAGATGTTGAAGCTTTATTAGTGGATGAGAGCTTAGAGGAACAATTAACAACAAATGAGGACAGAGGAAATGAGCATAATCCAGTAGCTGATTGTGATATCGAAGTGTCATTGAGAACTGATGTATGTGGTGAGACCGTTGATGGAGAGGCTGTAGAAACAATGATTGAAGCATCTCCATGTGAAGAGCATGATGGTAGTATTGAATGTAATGAAGATGAGGATACAGATGAGGATGAAGAGGATGGGTTGGATGATGCACTCATGGACTATGATATTAGTGATGACAATAGTATGATTGTCCAATTTTTATTCATTTTATCCTTTTTTAATTTAACTATAATGTCTATGATATTTTTGTTTATTGTCCATGCATGATGATTGAAAGGTAGAATCTTTTTCATTCTTTCTATTTATATGCACTTAATTTCAATCTATTTATGCATGTTGACATCTATTTATTGAACCTTTGTCCTATCCAATTGTAGGATTATAATGGCTAGGGGACGAAGGAGTCTACAAAGGCGGGGAGGAAGGGCTAAACGAGACACCCGATTACCAATTAATGATGAATCGGATTCTCAGAATTTGGAGGAGGAACAACAATCACCGCAAGGCAACAATTCACCTAATCCTTCTCATCGAACAAGTTAAGTTTCCATCATTTTTTTTTTTTACTTAGAAGCTTTGTAAATATATATAGTTGTTGTGCAACTAATGAAATCACATTTTTCTGGTTCATCTTCTAGCAAATGAACAAGGACAAAATCCTATCATCAACAACTCCCTAGTAGATGCATCCTTACAAGGCAGCCATTCATCTAGTCCTCCCTCTCGCTTAGGTAACTTTAATGTAAAATATTACTTTCCGGTTAATTTATTAGTATAGTAGGTGGGTTTATATTCTCCTTTGCTTACTCTTTGATATTTCTGTTTTCGTTGTTCTATCACATTAGCTTATTCTTTATCAATTAAAGTGATTGTGCTATTTTAATTTTGTAATTTTATCATTATATGCCTTGCATGAAACTAGTAAAATTAACTGTCATTGTGAAGTTGTAAGTGCTCTGGTGAAACATGTTTTTGGTTGGTACTACAGGAAATGGAGAAGGACAGAATCATGTCATCAATAACCAAGTAGATGCATCCTTGAATGGAAACCCTTCATGTAATCCTTCACCTACCTCAGGTAATTTTTATGTGAGTTTTAACTTCTAGTTAATTTGAAGGTGTAATAGTTAGGTCTATGGTTTAAGTTTCATGACCTGCTAGCTTCATGAGAGTCTCATATATATGTAGGAACTGACAGCCCGATCCTCACAACACGTAAGAGAAGTGTATACCGAGGAAAAGCACTTGAAAAGGAAAACAATAGAAGAAAGGGCAAGATGGTTATTGAGTTTACCTATTCTGGTGGACGTCCACTAACAGCAGACCAATCATCAAAGTTAGCCTCTGAAATGGGGAAGGCTTGTAGGGACTTACTTCCTCTTTGTATCGATGACTGGAGAAAATTCCCTCATGCAGAAAAACAACGGGCTTGGGAGAGAGTAAAGGTATATTTGAAGTGAATTTGCAATTTTTTTTCTTGTTTTGTTTCAAATTATTCAAGCTGGTTTCTGTTTTTGTTTTTTTATAGCCAAATAAGCTTCAGTCAATATATAGATGATAAATTGAAAAGATCAATTCCATAATAAAGGGAAATTGATAATTATAGTGCTAGTGCCACTTTTTTACTCCAAAAACAACAAAAGCCACTCTATTCTCACTCCACATAACACTTTGAAGTAGGTTTTTTAATCTCTCCCCAAAATGATAGAGATCTCTAAAAAAAAAAATTACAAATCCTTATTCCTCTCTTTATAATTTATTTGCTGCTAGTTCAAGTCCATAAAATGAAAGCTATATGATCTTAGGAGCATTAGAATTTAGACACAATAAAATAGCATGTAACATAGTTTGCATGTGATAACTCTATTGAGGACATTAGCACTATGAAAGTAAAGCAAATATTCAAGACACAATGCAGGAGGGCTTATAGTTGATTGAATGCACATTATAAAATCATGACTTAACTCTAATAAGTGTGGTCTCAACTTGATTCATCACTAATGACCTCTCGTAATTGCTGCTTGTACTCTAGTCTATACTATTCCTCTTTGTTTGCAACAAAGTGTGCACTATTCGTTTTAATTTGTATGTACACCTTAACAACAACCATCATATGTTTTAAGATGATATAATTAAAGTGCACACATTCATCTTAAGGTTCTAGATTTTCCCTAATTCCCATTTTGATCCAATTATTTCTCATATGGCACTATCTGTGGTGGTATTGTGTTTCAAGAACATGATATTAAATAAATTGAGATACTGTATTAGAATTTATGGTTCTTAATGTTTTTCCATAACTGATTTGCCTTTGTGACAAACAGATTCTAATTTAAATCCATTGTGTCAATTTTTTCACATGCTCTTTTCTAATATGGTTAAATTATTTTTAATAAAAGCTGGATTACATCCTTAGGGGTAAAAAATGGAATGTTTGACTTCTACTTCAGCATGTCTATCCTGTTTTCCTTCAGCAAATAAAGTGAGGAAGTTGCTAAGTTTATGGCCTTGGATATGTTGATATCTAACACACTTTGGAATTACTGTATGATTAGTTGTTTCCCATCCACGTAGTGTGATAACCCATCTTGATTCATGTTTAGAAGGTCCAGCAAGATGTATAACTGTCCAGCAAAACATTTAGGGGAGAAAAAAATTGTTGCAATTAACTATCACATTAGGAGAATGTATTGCTTATCCTTGGAAGGTAAGAAATGGAAAAGCTAAGGAGAGAAGTGTGAGTTTCTTTCTTCCCACATGTTGAAGTTATAATTCGAGTAGTTGATCTCTTTAATTTCTGACATTGTTCCTTTGTAAAAGCTACTACAAGAGACTTCTATACTTGTTTTCTTAAATTTCTAGAGCTATTCTATACCTGTTGCTATTGTTGCTACTTTTTTAATTGATGGATTTGATCCTTTTTATGTGAAAAAAAAAAATTCTCTTCATCTATAGTGATATGTTTGATGTAGAATCGGTTGAATATTGATGACATCACAAAAGATCCTGAAAAGTTCCGAGCTGCTGATAAATGGATGGGCAATCTCCATAGAAACCATCGATGTAAAACTAAAAATAAGTGGAACAAGGTTGGTGATGTTGCTAGACCCAAAGGTTCAAGTGATGATGATTGGAAAAAGGTTACTGAAAGATGGACTAGGGAGATTGAACAAGAGCGATCAATATCACAATCGAATGAACCGTCTGCAAAGGTGAATTATAAATCATTTATGCACTTATAAATTAGTTTATACTATCATATGTTTGCTGATTTTTTCATTTATAGAAGACAAGGTCAATGATTGGGAGAAATGCACGCAACAATGTCAAATATCTACATAGGGCTGGCTCTAGATCATTTGAGAGTAGGAGAAATGAGCAAGTGGGTATTTATTAATGTTTTTTCTATGCTTATATTATTGATTAATGCTTTAACATTTTCCATACATATCTAAATGTGTAGATTAATCAAAATAACCAACCATTTAATGCCATTGAGTTCTTTAAGCAAACTCGATATAGTGTTCCAAGGCCTGATGGCACAGGAGGTTGGGTATCTCAACAAGCTGCAGAGGATTATGTAAGTTTATTGGATGTGTAAAATTTTAGACTTATTTTAAAGTAATGTGTTATACATAATGTATGTCTTTATTGTTTGTAATTCAGGATAACATGGTGAAGATGTATGAAGAATCTCAATCTTCAGATAGTCCATTGACTTCGCAGGAGGTTGTTGATAGGTTTATGAATGCGGTTTCAAGGTCAGACTATCATCCTGGAAGAGGGTATGGACCACCACCAATTGGGAAATCAGCACGACGACGAACTTCTATGGAAGAGTTGAGAGCTGCCTTAGAAGAAACAAAAGCAAAGCTTCAGGAGGAAAGAACCCTACGCGAGGAACAATCTGAACAGGTAATTATTGTCACTTCTATGTTATTGATGGTTCACTAGATATTAGATAAAATATACACCTGCTATAACTGGTTGGAGTGTTGATTGTTGTTATTGATCTGGTTGTTGAGGATATTATTCTTGTTGGCTGTTTTTTAACTATGATTTGGTTAGCTGTGTTTTTGGAAATTGTTGGTTGTTCCTTAACTTCATCTAGTTGTACTCTTTCAAATGCATAAATAATTTAAGGATGGGATCATTTATAGGTTGATAGTGTGGTATGTGGATAGCATGCATGTAGTAAGGTAGAAAAAGAAATAATAGTGTTTTCACTTAAGTGAAAAAAAAATTATGTAAAAGCTGCTTAAAAAATTTCTCAATGTTCTTACAAGATGTGTCTATGTGTTCTAGTTGTTGGATTTGAAAATATGGTCACTAACATATTCAAATAACATTAAGGAATTGGTTTCATAAGGTTTCAACAGCAATTATTTAAGATTTTTTGCAAAGAAAAACTCACTTTGTCACGCAATATTGAAAAGTTCATTCTTCCTTTCCATGTGACAAGCTTCGTTTTGCACTTTTTTAGTTTTTCATAAAAATCTAAAATGAGTATTTACTTTGGAAGATATATTGGATTTGCAATTTGAGCTTATTCAATTGGAAGATATTATGCTAAATGTCTCAGTTTTGTTCTCTTTGGTTTATGTCTATCTAAATTCTAAGTGATATTCAATCTGTTCGAGCTAGTAAATTTTAAGAAACAACGGATGCATCATGGAGGCATTGCATATATTCTCAGCATGTTTTACCTTTGCTCTCTTTTCCTACATGAATAAAGTATAGAAATCTTCCTTATTTCACTTTGTTTAGTCTCTTTTACGGGATTGGGAAAATGTTGGCTTTTAATATTTGGGATACCTTACAAGATCTTGCAAAAGAATTTCTTCAGAAGATTAGATCATGATATTTGTACAAAAAAAATGTTATGAATTGCATTTAAAGCTGAATGTAACTTTCATATCTATGTAAAGTTCTTAAATGATAAATTTGATAGATGTTCTTATTCAAAACTAAATATAAGTTTAATTGTCCTTTGCATATTGGTATGTATGTTTTGCAGCTAGCCAAAATTACTGAACTGGTACAACAACTTTGCTCCAGCTATCCTAGTACTTCAAGTAAGTTATTTCATTAAGCTTTGACATTACTCACTCTCTTTCTTTCATTAATAGTTCAACAGTAAGTATATTTATGTGTGCTTTATTACTTAACATTTTGTTTTACAGAAAATCCAAGTGGACGGGATCGATCTCTGAGGCCATCTGATAATGAAGATAGTGGTGGAAGTGAGGATGAAAGTGGAGAAAGTGAGGATGATAATTGAGATAGATAGAATTTTTTGGAAATTCCTATGATGGAATATGATCATCTCTTTTAGCATGTTTGAATTGATGCTTTTAACAACTTATGTGTAGGTTTGTTTTGAGGAGGTGGGTAGGGGTTTTCTAACCCTTTTTTTTGAAATATACCTCCAATTGAATAGGATTATGTTTTTGTACATGTCTAAACTAACTCTCAAGAATCTTTTGTCTTGCTTGATGTTTGAACTTATTATATGAGTATTTTGGTTTCACTTTGCACAAGTGTGCAAAGTGATTGATGTATGTTGGAAAAGTTTATGTTTGTTTATCGTAATAGGGTTATGGGTTATACACATTACACAGGTGCAATGAGCTTCTACATAAATCTTAGGTTACCCCAACCAATTCGAGCCGCCGTATATTTACAGGAAAAGGTGTCTTTAAACACCACTTATGTATTTTGCTAAACAGGTGCAATGAGCTAGGTATATATAATGTTCATTGTATATTAGCCACACAAATAATATGGCTTATCGTATAACATATGCCTATGTTTCAATGCCACGTTTCATAATGTAATTCTTGCGCTAAATTACATTGGCCACGTTTTCTTATTTAACGTCGCAAAATCAACATAACAAACAATTCCATGCATGAAAAGTTTGTATATTAGCCACACGAAAATGTGGCCTATCATGTCACATATGGCCACGTTTCAATGCCACGTTTTAGAGTACAATTTATACGTTAAATTACCTTGGCGACGTTTTCTTACTTAATGTCACCAAATCCATTTCAAAACAATCCCAAATAAAAAACGCGGGAACAAATTTTGCATATTGGCCACACAGCAAAAGTCGCCTATCATATAACTTATGGCCACGTTTAAAAATTAAACATGGCGAAGATAATTTAGCGCGAAAATTACCTTGGCGACGTTTTCTTACTTTATGTCACCAAATCCATTTCATAACAATCCCAACTATAAAAGGCGGGAACAAAATTTGCATATTGGCCACACAACAAAAGTCGCCAATCATATAACTTATGGCCACGTTTTTATGTTGCCTTTCATTATGCAATTTTGGCGCTGAATTATCTTCGCCATGTTTAATTTTTAAACGTGGCCAAATCAATCGGCAACACAGATTGGGCTACGTTTATTAGCCACATTTATTAAACGTTGCAAAATTGATTTTGCCACGTTTTTTACTCAATTTGCAACGGTAATTTGACGTGGCTAAAGCTCAAAATTCTTGTAGTGATAGATATATACACACACAAAATTCATATATGTTACAACCTAGAAAAGGATAAGAAGGAAACTCAGTTGGATGTCTGATTATATTACTAATACATAATAGACTACAAGCATAACAGAATAACAAAATATAGCAAGACATCAACAAGTATAAACAAGAAGAAAAAGGGCAAGAGAGTTTATCCAAAAAGATTCTTGAAGTCCCTTCTTCCTCTCTTCCTTTCTTCTTAGGAGCTGTTTACCTGGCTCGAAGAGGTAAACCTACAAAAATATACACAAGATCGTTTACTTAGAATATCATAATCAGAGTTGAAAATAAATCTTGTGTAACGCCTAGAAACTCTATCTATTGAGGTATTGTTTGCTTTAACTACACGCCGCACAGTTTTATCTTTTTAATGCCAACACTTCCTAGGGTGTCACCCATCCTGGGATTGCTCTGCACAGAGCACGCTTAACTTTGGAGTTCCGACAAACTTCAAGCTACTACACCAAAAGGCGCTTTTGTGATTAGAATTTCACCGTCTATATTTAGATGGTATCACATACTTCCCCAGTTATAGAACTAATGTTCTTGTCAGTTTTTTACACAAGTCTAGAACCACACCAGGCAATGGGACACACTTTTCCTTTCGGCTGGTGAATTGCTTTGATACCACCTGTAAAGCCCCACAACTCTACTCAACGAGGTATTATCCGCTTTGGTACATATTGTACAATTTTGTCCTTTTGGTGACAATACTTCTCAAGAGGTTACCTATCCTAGGATTGCTCTACACAAAGCACACTTAACTTTGGAGTTTCGACAAATTTCAAGCCACTATACCAAAAGGCCTTGTGATTAGAGTTTCACCATCTATATTTGAAGGGTATTACATATTGTTTTGGTATCTTGTAGAGATTTGGAGAAAGAAGAACTTGCCTTTGAGAAGAGGAAATTGATGTCAATGTGTTTGGAGGCATTAGGGTTTGAAAAAAGATATTTTGTATTTGAGTAACCTTAGAGTAACAATTGCTTTCTTAATTGAGTCATTGTTGGTGGTATTCTCTAATGATTCCACAACCACCTAAGCCTTCAATTGAAAACTATAGGCTACTCCATTAGTAGCTAATAATCATTGGTACTAATGATGTGAAATAGGTTCCATTTGATTATCTCTATTCCAGAAAGCTGAACTTGAATGCCATTCAAACTAAAATTCATAGTTAAGGAATTATAGTCCACTATAACTAGTCCTAATTCCTTTAATAATTGAATCCTAAAACTGCTTTAGCACCGTGTATGGGAAAAATATAAAATGTAGTTGGAAAATCCATCCCTTGAATATTAATTTTTACATCCTTGCACATGCTTTCACATTTCAATTTATCACCATTTCTCTTCTCAAAGCAAGTTCTTCTTTCTCCAAATCTTTGCAAGATACAAAAACAAGATTTATTTTCTACTCTGATTCTAATATTCTAAGTAAACTATCTTGTGTGTAGTTTTTTAGGTTTTACCTTTTCAAGCCAAGTAAAATGCTCCTAAGAAGAAAGGAAGAGAGGAAGAATAGACTTTAAAAATACTTTTTGGATAAACTTCTCTTGCCCTTTCTCTTTTTATTTATGCTCATTGATGTCTTGCTATATCCTGTTATTATGTTATACTTGTATTATGTTATGTATCAGTAATATACTCCAACATCCAATTGGGTTTCCTTCTTATCCTTTTCTGGGTTATAACAATATCACATGTTCGATTTTTCCCCCTCCAAACCTCATTATACGTTGAAACAAAAAAGTTCATGTTTAAGTAAAAGTATAAAAAAAGGCCCAATAGCTCGTCTCAATTTATTTTTTATTTTATATCATTATCCTTTTTCATAAAATCAAATATTTAAAAAGTGTTATAATATTTGATTTATTTAAGCCCATCATATCAATAATGTTTAATTATTTCACTATATGTAGTTTGACAATGAAAGGAAAAAAAAAATCAATATTTCCTTTTATAATGAATATTTGTAATCAACCTTTTGATACATTTATGTTATATATATATATATATATATATTGAAATTTTTTTTAACTCTTATATTGAATACCTTTAACATAATTAGGCAAAATTGAAAAACTTACCCAATACGTTAGATTTGAAACAAAAATAAATTAAATATAAATCCTAGGAGAGAACTATCTAGTGCGTGATCTAGAACTAGTGACAGTGATATTGGTTTTAAAATTGTGGAGACATTACGTATTTGGAAAGAAATGTAAGATTCATATGGATCATAAAAGTTTGAAGTACATCTTTATTTATAAATAATTGAATGTAAGACAAAAGAGATTCTAGCTTATTAAGGATTATGATCTTGAAATCATGTATCATCTTGGGAAGGCTAATGTAGCAATCGATGATTCGACTAGAAAGAGATAAGTGGATGTTGACAACTCTTTAGAACACAACAAAAACCAAATTTTGAAGATCTAAGAAGGATAGACATTGAAATGACAAGACTTGGAAGAGTTGCTTCTATGTTTACACAACTAAGGCTATGACTTACCTTGTTGGATAAAATTAAAGCATCCCCAACAAGAAGCTACCAAGGAATGGGATGGCATCCTAAATGTAACGAGTGGTAATGATTAGCAAAATCAAAATACATAAGGATGGTATGACTTAATACCCTTCAATAAGATAGTTGAACTCTAATCACAGAGGTACCTTTTATGTAATGGTTTGGAGTTTGTCAGAACTATAAAGTTAAGCGTACTATGGGCAAAGCAATCCCAGGATGGGTAACCCCCTGGGACGCTGGTACCAAAAAGACAAAACCGTGCGCATGTGGCCAAAGCGGACAATACCTTGGTAGGTAGAATTTCGAGTCTTTACACAATGCCTCTGGTGTCTTAGTTATGCCTGATATGCGTTAGGAGGGCCAGTGTACTTGGTATCACGATCCTGCCCAAGATAGCCTAAAGGCTTAGGGGCAACCCTCTTCGCTGTCATAGAGCATGATTGGCAGGTCATGACACCAAATATGAAGCTAATCTGTAGCACCGAATACACCAGAACTGAAGAAGGAAATTTGGATGAAGCACATTCGACTCCATAGTCCATTCATCTAGGAAGGATTGAAATGTATGAAGATCTAAAGAAACACTTTTGGTGGAGTAAAATGAAGAGGAAAGTGACTGAATATGTATCGAAATATTTGGTATGCCAACAAGTTAGAACTAAACATCAAAGATTGGGAGGTGGATTGCAAACCTTCCCTAAACTTGAGTGGAAATGGAAAACTTTACTATGGTTTTCGTCCCAACCTTACAAAAGACTATTGTTGGAAAAGAGATGGTATGGGTGATTGTAGATCAGTTAACTAAATCCACTCATTTCATACCCCTAAAGATTGGTTGCATTATAGAGAAATTGACACATATCTATATGCGAGGAGATTGTAAAGTTACACGATGTACTTTTATCAATAGTGTCGAATCAAGAAACTTGCTCCCATTACTAGATTTCGAGTGAGCTAACACACGGCCTTGGGACAAAGTTACAATTTAGCACCACCTTCCACCTTTAGACAGATGGGTAGTTAGAAAGGACCATACAAATGTTGGAACACATGTTGAGAACATATGCTTTGGATTCTAAACGAAGATAGTATAAGAACCTTCTATTGGTTGAACTTGCCTGTAATCGTAGTTGTTAGTCACCATTGGCATGACACTTTATGAAACCCTATATAAGAGAAAATGTAAGTCCCCATTTCATTGGGACGAAGTGAGTTAAAGCGAAGTTCTAAGCTTGCAATTGGTGAAACAAGCTATGGACGAGATTCAAGTAATCAAATATAAAATAGAAGTGGTTCAAAGTAGGTATAAAAGTTGTGCAAAAAAGAGGAGATACCCTTTGGAGTTTGCCACGGGATATCATGTGTTCTTGAAAATTTCTCCCACTAAGGGCATGATTCATTTTGTAGTGAAGTGTAAGTTAAATCTAAGGTACATCGAACTGTATGAAGTACTTGAAAAAAATCAAACTGATGGCTTATCATTAGCCTTACTACCACACTTGTTGAGAATGCACGATGTTTTTTATGTATCTCTCCTTCTTAAAAAATGTGTATTGAATCTAAAAGCAGTAATTGAATCTAATCAGCCGAATTTGCAACCAAATTTAACCTACGTGGAACATTCGGTCAAGATCATGGATACAAAGGAAAAGGTGTTAAACAAATTGATCAGGTATGTATGGGTTCAATGGATTGGCCAAGAAGAGCACAAGACCACCCAAGACTTGTGAGCTTGAGAACAAAACGAGAGAGATATCCTGAGATATTCCAATCATCAAGTAAAAGTTGAGGACAAAATTTTATTTTGAGGGTAGAAGAGTGAAATGATATAAACACCAATCATGAATTTAAGGATTTGCTTTTTCAATTTGAACTCAAATTGAATTCAACCAATGCTTTAGAACAAAAAATTTTCACAAATTACAATTTTGTACCCAACTAAAAACTAAGGGAATATGAAATTTTAGAAAATTTGCTAAAATAATAATAATAATAAGTTTAGTAGAACAACCATATTCTAACCTACACCTATATCAAAGTTAAAACCTTAACTAATTAAGAATTTAAATAATGAAAATTAAGTGCTCAAAATTTTGCCATGTGGCATTATGTAAAAACAGCTTCATTTTCTCATCTAAAGCCTTAGCCCTTGACCTTTTCCCTCACATATATAAATATAATCCTTTCTTTTTCTACCTTTTTCCTTTCTAGAAACCTCCCTCCAAGCTTAAGGTAAAATGTCTAAAGCCCTAAACCCTAACTTCATGTTTAGCATCAATTCAATAAGATTGGGAGGAGATTAACACTAACTAGGCTACATTATGTATTTTACTTTAGGAAATGTGGAGAATAAGGAAGTGTTAGAAGATGAAGAAGATTCACAAGCTTTGGAAATTTTGTAATAAGATAAGGTTTGGAAGCTTTAAGGTGTTTTAAGTGTTTTATAGCTTTCTAAGTATAAAAATTGACTTGACAATGTTGGTTAATGCTTTGGGTAGCTAAGATCAGGGAGTTTGTGTTGTTTCAAGTTCTTGAATCTCCATTACAGTTGTAATAAGGTTGGCGTTGTGTTTTTTAGTAAGATGAGGTACTAAACCAACTCATAATGATGATTTTTTGGTGTTCATTTAAGTAAACCTACTATTATCATGCAAAGTGATTATAAGCTTAGTTTGGAGTTAAATTGATTGCTATAGATTGTTTGTAGTAAATGTATATGGTGCTTGAGGGTGATTTATGCATGATTCTTAAAAGATATGTTGATATAGGTATAAGTAGTGTATAGATGTTGTTGAGCTATTAAATTGATGAGTTTTATACATTATGGATTATAATTGTGGCATGAAATTATAAGAAATGAGAAATTGTTAAATTTGGGAATTTTTGACCTAATGTAAAAGTAAAAGTGTTTAAGCTGTGGATTGTAGAAGCATGAAATAGCACGCAACTAAACCTTTGGAGAGGGAAAATATATTATTTAAGATGAAAACTTAGTGAATGTAAATTGCTTTATATGGACAGTTAATGCATGAAATGTTTAATATGAAATGGAATGTGTATTTGATGAATTAATTATATCTTATGTTGAGGTGAAACTATTGTGGATCTGCATGACTTAATGAGGAAATTGATAAATCTATATAATATGCTTAACTTGTAAGCACTTATGCATATGGGAGGTTTAAGAAACATATTGATGAATAACGAAAGTCTTACAATAACTTGAACTCTTTTGGGATATTTTGGTAGTTCACTTCACCTTTTCTATTCACAATATTATTTTTTAGGTGTGCACAACTAGAATGGTTAAAATCGAGTTAGTTATGTTCATGGTAGTCAAGTAGCAATTCTATGTAGAATCGCTAAGAGGTCAATAGAATTGGAACATAAAATAGAAACGTAAAAATGTAAGTTTCTTTAACCTATGTGAAATAGCTTTCAAATACCATAGATTTGTTTATATTACCATTAAAAACTTAAAATAGATAATTGAACATGAAAAATCAACATACACTTTAATCACATGTCACAATATGACTAATTCATATCATTGTATAGATAATCAAACATAAGTCCCTGTAATTAATCATTTTTTTCTAATTAATTCAACCACTACTCTCAAGTCCCTGTAGAGATATAAAATGAACTTAGATAATAGAAACCTTTAACTTCAAGAAATTACATTGATACATATGCCCATGTACCTTTTTAACTTCTCAAAACCTTGTCAATCTTCATTCGAATTGCATGAAACTGGATTCACATCTTCCTTTGAGCTTAAATAACCATCCAAAGTCTTTAAAACTAAAATTTAACTATAATATTAGCTCATCAATAATGTACATCAAGTAGTCTCATCAAACTCAAAATGTCTCATGCGAACTATAACGTTCATACTTATCACTTGGAATAGGACACTAAGGAGTATATTTGCCTTATGGACCATGGGAATCCATTTTGGAAAGCTAAGAATCGAACCCACAAAATATAGCCCACTAAGGATTGCTTAATCTAAACCTTACAACCAACTTAACCTACATAATTAGCTAAACAAGTTGGCTAAATAAAATCAATGACATAGAAACTTAATAATATCGCTTATTCATAGCACGGACTTAATGCACATAAATAAGTTGAGTCATAAACTAATATTCATAAATTTATGAATCCTAACCTGAATGACCTAAAAGATGAGAATCAAAGTGTAATTGGCTTAACTTACTTAAACTTAACCTAACACTTCACTTTAAAGAATTACAATGGGTTGTATTCATTAATGGTTGTTTATGAGATACCTTTTATTTTCCTTTTCAAGCAAGTTTTAAGGACTTGCCAATTGCCTCGATGAATGATTCAAGACATTGTATTCATTAATGGTTGTTTATGAAGTACTTTTTTTTTTCTTTTCATGCAAGTTTTAAGGACTTGCCAATCGCCCTGATGCATGATTCAAGACCCCTTGCATTCCCATTTGTTTGGTAGGAGTCATGAGTACTCATGTGTGTGCTAGTATTTCTAGGACACTAAAAATTTTTCTTTCTAGACTTTGATTAATTAAACCACATTTGTGGTTGTTGCATTAGATTAGGTGCATGTGATATGCAATCCTATGCTTTTTACTATGTACTAGGCTTCAATACTCACTCTTTACTATTTTCAGGTACCTAGTATGATATTTATGTGGAGTACTACTACGATTCCCTAGGTTATGGGTTTGATGATCTGAAGGGTTGATCGGCCTAGTTGGCGACTCATTAGATGTTGACATAGAACATTTAGAGGGAAACTTATTTCATACTTTATATTTTTGGATGATTGTAAATACTAAACTTAAATTGCTTTTACTCTTCTTGGATGAGGGCCAAACTTTTATAGTGTCGGTTGAGCCTAGCTCCCCTCTATGCTATGCTCGAGTGGGCCTTGTTTTCTTAAATGTGTTCTGCCTAAAAATCTTATTTCAACAAGTTAAATTCTTTGGGTTTAAAATAACCTGAATAACGAAAAACAGATAGTAATCTTCTAGAATTTTATATCTGATAATGATTTTACTATTACAACTTGATTAGAAACTAACGTAGTTAACGGATGTCTTATATACACACACATCATTTATGTCTTATGTTTATCATGTATGGTGATATATGTGACGAAACCGGTATGCACTCAAGACGTAATTGTTGAAAATGTGATGGTTGAAACAAACTCATTAAGTGTTATGAAGTTACTTTTTATGAGAATGACCATGCTTTTATTACTTCTTATGCGCTGAATTTATGTGGGGATAAGAGAAAGAGTTTACAGCATATGTAGATCCAACATGTTGGAAGAGATGTAAATGCGGCAGCGTACTTTCTGGTGAAGTTGGATCGGAGTTGATTACTCATGTCCATTTTGGGTACTGCAGTTCAGAAAGTCTGAATATTTTGTGTATGCATTCTATAGAGATGGATACAATTAATCATCAGCCTGATGAAGGCTAGTGTTTTATAAGCCCATGTAGCATGATTTACGCAGTTGCATTGAATTCTCTTCATGTTATAATATGTTATTCTTTAAAAAAAATTATAGTTGAAACAAAAATAAATATATGTAGATTTAGTGGTATGCATGGTTCGGATTGGAACTAGAAACCGGACCATAAATGCCACTAACGGTTTCGGAATAGAAACCGAACCGTGCAGGTCGGTTCCATAACTGGCAAGGAACCGTTGGATCCACCGGTTCAGGGCTCGTTCCATGGCCTATAATTGATGGAATCGGTGGTTCTAAGCCGGCTCCAAAAAAAAAAAAAAAAACCGGCCGTATGCTGCGGCTGAGCTCTCAATAATTCCATCAATTGTAACAGATTATATTATGACAATAACGGATGTTATTATATGTTGAACTTTTCTTACTTAGATCCAAATGAAACCAAGCTGGTTCCGAGAAGAAAAAAAAAAAAGACCTAGCCACTAGGGGTGGGCACGGATCGGTTTGGTTCGGTTTTTCCTAAAACCAAACCAAACCATAATTTACGGTTTGGTTTTTTTCCATCCCGAACCAAACCATTAAGTAACGGTTTGGTTCGGATTATAAATTTTTTAAACCATTAAATAACGGTTTGGTTCGGTTTGGATTACGGTTTAAATCAAAATTCTAACTAAAAATTTTTCTTGTTCTAGTTGTTTTACATTTATGTAGATTCTTAAATATTTATATCATTTTACAAAGTTGATATTATAAACCATAACAAAATACTTTATAAATTCATCATACTTTTAATCTATAGTTCTCTATAAAATCAACTATCCACCAATAAAATACATTCACTAACCAATATATAGTAAGTCATAATTTATGATTTTTAATATAACCATCATTATTAATTATCTACCAATAATTTAGCTAAAATAAAAAAATCATCTATCAATAAAATTCATCAATGAATAAAATGACCAGCTGAAAAAATATATTGAACAATTAATACATAATGAAAGTTTATAACCGAATAAATAAATTTCATACTTTACAAAGTTAAAAGCTATTAAAAAAAAAAACAATAGTTCATCATCAACAAAAAATTACATATCATGAGCTTAAAAAGATTTAAAAATGGACAAGTTGATTTTAATTAATATTCACCAAATAATAAATATCAAATGAAATCATATAAATATATAGTAAAATATTATTATATTTTTCTAAAACGGTTTGGTTCGGTTTTACGGATTGGTTTGGTTTACCTTCCAAACCAAACCATAAATTTACGGATTGGTTCGGATTTGAAAATTTTTCAAACCAAACCATGAAAAAAACCATAATTTTCGGTTTGGTTTGGTTCGGTTACGGATTGGTTTGGTTTGGTCGGTTTTTTTGCCCACCCCTACTAGCCACATGCTGCAACTGAATTCCCAATAATTCTACCTATTTTAACATATCGTTATTTGAACGATAACGAATATTATTATATATTGAACTTTTCTTACTTAGATCTAAACGATATTAAACATATGTTTTAACCTATAAATTTATGGAACCCACGTAAATAAAGAAAGAAAAAGGAATGCGGACCATAAATTTAAGAATAGTCAATAAGAAAAAAATATATATCTTTTGGCCAAACAAAAAAAAAAAAGAACAAAAAAAATCCAAGCCTTTAGTTTATATAAAGGATAGAAATATATCACTCGAAATGATGTTAGAGGCTCACAGATGGGGAGGAAAAAAAAATAACTAAAGAATTTGTGGAAGCTAAAAGGTGTTGCTTCGTGAAACGTTTGGACTTCGGAACGGGAAAATGAAAAAAAAATTTAAATAAAATTTGGTGCATAGCAAAATCATCTGTATATACTTTTGAGATAAAAATTAAAAATTGAAAGTAAAAATTAATTCTTTTTCTCCTGCTATTGAAAAATAAAACTGAACTTATATGTTTGTAATATATGTATCTTACTCGTTTCCTATATATATCCGACTTTGTTTATTCTTTTAATAATTTTAAATTTATCTTATTAACTATTTATTAGATGCAGTATAATTTTATTATTAAGTAGCTTTTTAAAAATTTTTAAAATTACATTAAACATTACAAAAAAATTATAATCTTTACTTAACAGGCATCGATAGCAATTGTTTTAACATTTTTGCAACTCTCTAATACTCATATTTTCTCTTAATTTTTTTCATTTCTAATTAAGATTGGTTGTTGAAGTTAGGAAAAAGGCAAAAAAAAATAAAAATAAAAAATACCGGTTTTGCAGGTTCGAGAACCAGATCGAAATCAGGATTCTCGATTCCAATTCCGGTTCCGTTTCTCCATTTCCTAGAACCGGCCTCCGTTCCGCCCTGCCACTACATCTATGTATTAGATTTTTTCACAAACTATATTTTAAATGAGTAAAAACCAAACAAAATAAAATACAAATAGAATATATACAAAACGCCTCAAGCCAAAAAAAGCAAAAACAATGATGTGTCTTCTCTCAGACTCAGAGCTGGCATATTTTATTATCTCATCTCTACGTCATAATTAAGAGCAGGACCTACATAGATTTTTAGTCGAAATTAACTATCGAATTACTACATTAAAATTTTTGCCAGCTAATAAAATAATATATTATTTTTACATATAAATAATATAGGTTAAAACATACTTTGAGACTGAATTGGCACACCTGGTTCCACTCAGCGGCTAATTTTGGACCTCCTGGATTTACTTATTCACGCCATCTTAATCATAATTACGATAGACAGAAAAACAATATGTCAAAACAGTATATTTGTAACGAAAAAAAAAATATGCATTAACAAATAAAATGTGCATTAAGTAGTTTCTCTACACATATATTTTAAACGCATAGAAATCAGATAAAAAGAAATACAGATAAAATATATATAAAGTAATTCAAAAAGCCTTAAGTAAATTCGTCCCTTGGAGTTTTAAGGCATCTTACTATCTCATCTATAAAACATAATTAAGAACATGACCTACATAAATCTATTGAAAAAATTACATTAGAAAGTCTCAACGTTTGAGGATATAGGTTCGTCTTGGATATTAACGTTTCAAGTAGTTAAAAATAGATATCAACATTTGGAATAAGCTCATTTTTTATCTCAACGTTAGGAAAAGTGATTCAATTTAGGTTTTTATAGACATGTGTCAACGGGAGATATCTTGTGAGTTTAATTAAATATTTCTTGTTGACACGTGTCTACGAAGACCTGAATTGAATCACTTTTCTAAATATTAAGACCTAAAAAAAACTTATCCCAAAAAATTGAGACATTTTTTAACTACTTGAAATGTCGAGACCCAAAATGAAATTACCTTCAAACATTGAGATCTTCTAATGTAATTTAAGCTAAATCTTTTAGTTATGATTTATGGTTGAATTATAATATTGAAATTTTCACCAACCAATTAAATGGGTATTTATTTTAAAATTTACAGAGATATGATACAAGCACTATTTGGGCTGAATCATACCTTGAACAGAATGGCATACCTGGTGCCCAAGCATGATCCATCTTGGGTTAGGTTTAATCGTGCCTTGAAACTGAATGGCACACCTTATCCAGAGCTCAGCCAAGTCGCTGATTTTTTATTCAACATTTCAAAATGAGTTTGCTCATAACCCAATGCAAAATAAATGAATAAATAACATGGTCTCTTAGGCCAATCTGGCCTCTTCATGCTATGAGCTGAACCAAAGTGTTTGGAATGTGGATTGATCCCATAGAGGTCAATGTGGGCAATGTTAAGCTATCTTGCTTAGTAGTAGCTTCACAACTTCTTGTCAGTTTTGATGGCTAACTACCAAGAACTTATAGATGCTTTTCTGATCTATAAATATGCAATTATTAAATCCATCTTTCTAACCCAACCAACTTGGTTCATCGTTTAAATGAATCGATATATTTCTACAGGCAAAATTTTGCTTGGAATTAAAAATATTATTTCAATTGGCATAAAAAGGACTCATAAATAAAGGATTGGATAATAAAATTCACTTAGACAAAGAAACACATTTATTTAAAAGTCAAAGTATCTCACTTAGTAGATAATATGATTTCTCTCCTATAAACAAAAATTCCCAATTGGCAAGTACAAAAAGACCCACAAAAGATGATATAATCCCTCGTGATAACAATAAGAAGAAAAGTAAAAAATAAAAAGTACATTTGAAATTAAATTTGAATCATTTATTGAACAAGCTGTTTGTAATTTAATATGTTGATTACCATGATCTTTTAATATTTTCCATATTTGTTGATGTAGGCATATAGCAATGAACGTAATGGGTTGGTGATGGTGGGAATAGTAAAGAAAAGCTAGATCTAAGAATTTCTATTAAAAAAAATAAAAAAGATCCATGGATGTCAAAACCAACGACAACGGATTCATGGTTTTAAAGTAGTATGAAGGAAGGAGGTAGGCTCAAGAGGAGTGTCCAAGGTTAGGATTCATTATATTTTTCAATTGATTAAAATAGAATTGATTAATGTTACATTTGGTATTTGAACATTCTATTTTTGTCATTAATTATTTAAAATTTGTCAATTTTTGTTATTTTTAATACCTAAATTTTGTCCATATGCAATAACTATCTTATACAATAATTATAAATGACCTTAAAAAGTTTGTAGTTAGTAAATTGATGCTTTTAAAGTTTATATAGCCAATTGTAAGACGTGTAAATTTAGATAAATTAAATTAATAAATTTTGGTTTAGTCAACAGAATTAGACTTGAATAGCTTGCAAATTACTATAATATCCTATTATAATATTATAAAATCATAAAATTTAACAGTAAAACATATATAATACTATGTATTATAATTATATTATTCACTATATTATATATATACAACATATATATATTATAATAAACATAATGTAATGTAATATATAATATGTACTATATAATAGATGAAATTGCAAATAACCTTCTTAAATTTTGACTTAATTGTAAATAGATCATGAACTTTAAAATATATCTCAAATAATCCACTCAGCTTTGATAAATGGACAATATAAAGAACATTTGATTTTTCAATTAAAAGAGAATACTCTTAGGTCCAAATTTGGGAGTGTTAAAATACATTTTCTCAAATTTGAGGAGATATTTCCATGCATGATTAATTTTGAGGTTTATTTGCAACTTTTAGAGTTCTTTTATCTCAATCTATCTGTTTGTTATATTATGACACAATATGGTGCCGAGACTAGTCATAGCTAAATTAAATGATCAATATTCCCAGCTAGGATACAAACCTGATGGATCCATCTTTTCTTTTGAAATGCTAGTTAGTATTGGTAATTAATTATTTATAGTATTAGGAAGAGGGAACTTTTCCTTGCAAAAATTAATGTTTTTTTTAAATTGGCTTTGCAATATATTTGTTTGTATAATCGACATCAGCTTTGGCTTTTTCTTTTATTTATTATATTGAGTCGACCTCTATAGCTCCTTCCAAAGTCTTAATGCTTAAGTTATGTTGATGGTCCATTGTTGACCATAGATCCATCCGAATTGAGTCCTACGAACTAGGCTAGACCAACAGGCTCAGGCCCTTCATTGGCTCACCTAATTAGATGAGAAGCCTAGGCCGAGTCCTACGGAAGTCACTTTGATATCTCCATGTCTTTATTCGATCACTTGGTCGGTTTCAGCCTAAAGAGGTCGTTCGGGTATCTCCATACTCGGTGTGAATGGCTCGATCAGTCTCGACTTGCAAATAATTGACGGACTGACCTTCAACCATCTATGATTCCACTACGACTTCAAACTATCCATGATCCACTATAACCTCTAACCGCCCAACTTACTACGGTCATAACACCAGGTTAATCATCTATAAATACACATCTGTCCCTCTAGGAAAATATAATGTTACACTCGATTACTTTTACTTAGATGCTGACTATGACAAATACTGATTTAAGCATTGGAGTGGTCATGTCAGGTATATACTCGACATACCAATAACCCTTTGTCTATTTTGTAGAAATCCTTACTTGCTGCAATGCAAGCCCATTTCTTTCAAGTACGAACCTCTATTGGATTCATGTAAGCAACGTGTTATATATTGAATTCTATTTCTAAGCTCTTCATCCAAATGAGTTTGAAATGCTAGATGTTAATTTGCTTAATAGAACACACATATGTCCAAATAAGTTATATATTGTAGTCCTAATTTAGCACATGAGTTTGATTAGAGTAGCACTTAACGAGTTCAAACTTTACTTAATTAAACTCATTTATTTAATTTATTTAAAAATTTTCTCTTTTCGTCTTGTTAAAAATAATAAGCTACCTTAACACGTTTGAACTTTGCTAACATTTTTAAATTTGATCTCAACCTAATTAGTCTTACAACTAATCAAGGAAAATATCAAGTAGCTCGAGTTTGATCCAATGAGTTAATCAAATAGCTTGGGCTAGAGCTAATCCAAATTGTCAAATCAAATTCAAATAAATATTAAGATCGAATAATTTGTGAGTATATTTACCTGATTTACACTTCCTTATTATTTTTGAATTAAAACTATCAGTATATATGACCAGCTAAAATGTCGGAGTGATGGAATACTAAGTTTTTTTATTAAAAAAATGTAAAGTTGGTTCAGGCAATGAATATATTTATAATGAAAATAGAGGCTATGTGAAGATATTGAAAAGTCGGGTTAATGATAAAAATGACAGACGAACTTTCATAAAAATGTTTGATTATATACTTGAAGTTTCATTTTGAATAATTTAGTATTTGAACAAAGTTTTCATGATTTTTTTTTATATTTAAAATTTGGTTTTGATAATTTTGTTACTGAATAATATTTTTGCAAAATTTTTTTATGCTTGAAACTTTTTTTTATACATGATTGAACTTACTTTAGGTATAAAAAAAAAATCTGTAAAAAGTTTATTCCAGTACTAAATTATTAAAAACTAAATATAAGGTTTCTAATTAAACTTTTTACGAATGTTTAAGTATCATTATTTATATTATCGAAAAGTCCCAAAGAAGCAAAGCGACGATTACCGTATCTCAGAAAAGGAAATAAAGAAGGCAAAGTCAGTGCCCTTCCGACGTGTTGAAGACCACCCTTTCTGATGTGTAAAAAAAGCATGGATTGCATGTGTTTGTGTAATTTTCTGAAGGCTTTTGGCGTTGGCTTCTTTTTCATACCTTCCAAGCTATCAATAGACCCCTTTCCAATAGACTCTACCTATCTTTTTCCTTCATAATTCCTAATTAAAAAAAAAAAAAAGGTCATGCATTTTAATATTGATATTAAACTTTATGGAAAAGCCAAATGCAACAATAGAAAATAAAAATTGTATGATATCTTAATAAGTGCTTGGAACATCGGTAATATCCAAGATAGCATTTGGTTCATGGTTTTTTTTTTTTTATTAATGAATAGTGTCGAGCCTGGTTTTTTTTTTTTTTCGATTTCCTTTAATCCGATTCGTACTAAACCCTAACCCATTCAATACGAATCATCGACTAAGAATTAAAGGAAATTTTGAATTTTAAAGCATTTTGGAGTCGCCACTCGACTAAAGTCGAGAAAAAAAAACCAAAACCAATGGGTAGGTTGATTTTGGTTTTGCTACTGATCTGCGAAAAATCTTTTTTGAAAACTAACCAGAAATTAACTTGAGTTCGGGGGCTAACCTATTAAAACCTAAACGGTTACCACTTTAACTTTCCATATTTAAATTGCTTTCTTTTGAACTCTAATTTCAAAATCTAAACTATTTATCAAATCTAATTAACTAAACATAGTCTAATATGCCCAAAAATACTAATCAAATTCCATCGATAATCATATATAATCTAAAAACTCAAATATTCAAATTAATCAAATCTTATTAAATTCTATCAATATTCATATATTCTAAACAAATCAAATAAATTCACAAAAATGATTTTTTACATATTTTAAGTCATCCATTTAGGTGCCTACGTACCCGCTAATCGGGATCAGACTACGTGTAGTTCTTTTAGAAAAATTTAGTTTGTTGGTTAATTTTAAAATTTTTCGAAATCTTTTCGCTTAAAGTTCATTAAGTTTGTTAATTTTTTTTTTGAAAAATACATATCTTTTAACATGAACCCTAAATCTATCAAATTAGGTTTTAGCAATTTTATGGAAAATCGAATTTTTCTAGGTGACAAAAATTTTGAACAAGAAATCATAACCACATATCATGCATATCAATTGATCATACATATCATCAAGAATAAAAATATTGTAAGGAATATCAATATTTAACAAGCTAATTTCAACAAAGCAATATCATGGCATAATCAAGATTTATATATCATTGAAATTACATTATGAAGGGCAAGATTTCATTGTGGTTTCATATATGGTGAAATCATAAAATTCAATATTATTTCAATCAAGGTCATCACTATACCATGGCATAAAAGGAACATTAACGACTATCATCATACATGATTACACAATTTCAAATGTTAAAAACCTAAAACTCTAAAAAAATTTCATATATTCCTTATTATTAGGCATGATTATAGGTATATTATCAATAACAAGATCTTAATGTAATTCTATGAACACATACCTAACATGATATATAAAAAAATTAAATTTTATCACAAAAGAATCATTACTATATTAATGCAAAAAGAATAAAACAATCAAAAACTATATCATGACAATTTAAACCCTAAATTTCAATTAATATTTTTAGAACAAACATTCATTGACATTGTCAAATTTCATATATCCTCTTAATCATAAAATATCTCAACTTGTAATATCATGAATAACTATTCACAAGATTCAGCACAATACGATGCACCATTACAATTCCAAAAAACTTTAATTGAATAAAGAATAACAATATCCAATATCATGCCTTGTTCAAAATGGTTTATCAATACCAAGATCACGGGTAATATTTAGACAATATTATAAAACAATTTCATAAATGTATGCATTATCAAAAAAAATACATGTCTAATATGAACATTGAAATACCATCTCGTACATTATTGGACAATTCATTATAAGCCTAAAACTTTAGCCTAATCAAAATTTTCATGTTAATAACAAAACTTTTCCTTAAAAACGTATTCATCATGGTGAAAAGCAAATATTCATTGACAAAATATATATATATATATATGTATATATATATACATATTATAATGACTATACTATCATGATTAAAGCTATTACTAATTTCACATATTTTATTTTATTATTATTATATTATTTTTTAAAAGAAACACAATATATTCCTAATAGATTTTGAATATTATAATTATATACTAATTTTTCATTTTTCTTATTTCTATTTTCCTATTTATTATTAATTATTATTATTATTATTATTATTATTATTATTATTATTATTGAGTTGAGAGCAGGAGACATACCTGCAGTGGACGCGCGCGTGGTTGAGGATGAATGTGCGCGGCCGACGACGCAGGGGAGAAGATCGGCTGGGATTCTGGGAGGAGAAAGAAGAAACGCACGCAGGGGAAACTGATCGGCTAGAATGCATTAAGGACGCGCGTGTTTGGATTCGAATCCGACGGCCATGGAGGTCGGTTCTATTGCAACAAGAGACGGCGGAGCTTCTACGCAGCGGTCGGAAGGGGGTTTTCGACAACAATCAAATTAGGGAAAAGAAAGCTCTCGATTTCCTGAATATAAAATGCTTGTTTGATTTTTCTTTTCTTTGCCTCTTGTCCTCCATTTTCGTTTTTTTTTCTTCTCTATTTATAGATCTCAATTTAGGGTTTTTTTATTCTAATTCGAAAAAACGAATTACAACTATTAATTAGTTGTCATTAACATGAAAATAGCTGTCATTACCGTTAGATTTTGAACGTTAAACTAACAAAAATCTCGGATTTTCCATTTTTTCCGGAAGCTAAAAACGAATTTTTTTAATTTTCGAATTCAAATTTGAAACCCTTTCTCTTGATGAAAACAACTAAATTTTATACCAATGTAAACTACTCCGCGCCTACTTTTAAGAAACGTGCTTGGTTTGTAAAAAATGGGTCGAAAACCGAGCCAAAAAAGCTCTCAAACATGGCCCATCGGGCGGCTAAAGCTGGAAGACGATGAACAGTATTTTTTTTTTATACGAATTTTCGAAATTACATTATACTATATTAATTATCCATATTACATCTATTATATTTATTTCTATTAAATTGATTTATTATTATTTTTTTAATTTTTTTTAATTTTCATTCCTAGCTTTAACATTTGTAATTTGCAAAATTCAATTATTTTAATTATGTATATACTAAACTAAGTATTTATTTTAACAAAAAAATGTCAAAATGAGATGTCTACCGCCCCTCTTTGTGATGAGGGTTTGTCAAAACCTTATCACAAAGATAAAGTAGACCTCATTTTGACTTTACCTCGTTTGGAATTCCCACTTCTTGAGCGGGATGAGAGCTTTTCATGTTCTGATATGCCATTGAATCACTTCTTGGGCAAGGATGCTTCATGTACTGAACCATCCTTTGATTCAGTTTCATGTACTGAGTCCTTACTTGAAAGAGGTCGTTTTCTGAATGGAGATAGAATTGTTTCTTGAGCAGAAGATGAAGTTGTTTCTTGAATAGAATTGATTCATGTTCTTGAGAGAAGGATGGCGCTCCTCGACTAGCCGATCCTTAAGCTTGAAAGCAAAGAAGGAGGCGCTCCACCGAGCTTGCGATCCTTAAGCTTGAAAAGACTCTTGAAACGTTTCACATGTTCTGCGGATATGCTTCATCTTCTGAACTGTCTTTGAATTGGATTGCTTATTGTGCTAACATTTGTCTCATATTTGAAACAAGCGCGCTCTTTGAGCTGGCATCTAATTTGGATAGACGCTCCTTGAGCTAGCATTTGATTTGGTTCAAGCGTGCTCCTTGAGCTGGCATTTGATTTAGATAGACGCTCTTTGAGCTAGCCTATGATTTAGATTTGATACAAGCGCGCTTCTTGAGCTGACACTTGATTTGGATAAGCGCTCCTTGAGCTAGCATTTGATTTGGTTTAGGCACGCTCCTTGAGCTGGCACCTGATTTGGATAGCGCTCCTTGAGCTAGCATTTGTCTTAGATTTGATTCAAGCACGCTCCTTGAGCTGGCACTTGATGTGGATAGGCGCCCCTTGAGCTGGCCTCTGATTTGGTTATGCATTCTTTGAACTGGGTCTCATGTTCTGATCCCCAAATCTCATGTCCTGAGATCTTGATTTTCTCATGTTTCGCATGGCTTCTAGAGCTAATTTCCTGAAAAACTTAATTCTAGCAATATATATTCATTTTCATTTTCATTCATTTTTTTTTTTTTTTAAAACTTACCAGATTCTTATAGAAGCTTCTAAACTTGTCAGACCACTTGGTGAAGTCCGCTCATCACTAGGTTTATTCCGTCAGGCTAGAGCTCTTCACAGTGGCTATCTTTGAATTGAATATCTATGTTTGTCTTTTGATGGTAATGGATTCTTTTGATGGTCTTGATGTCGGAATGATACAGAGATGGTTCTTTGTATCTCCCTTACTTTGCAGCTTGAACTTATCGACTTCTTATGTTATGGTCTGAAATAGGTATTTCTTTAAGAAAAGATCAAATCTCAAAGTATTAGAATGTTTTTATAACTTTATCAATTGCTCAAATCTCTCTCTCACGGTACACTCATGTTTTAAAAATTTTGAGAAATATAAGGAAGAAAGCTTATCATTGAAGTGAATGGTCAATGACTGATCTGATGATCGGGGACTGCTAGAGATATCTTTTTGTCGATAGATAACAAAATTAGATCACACATAGACAAAGTAGTCAACACATTTCTGAACTTGATAGAATTTTCATTAATTTCTCAAGAGTAGTACAACTTGACCGCATCAGAATTTACAGGTCTTTCAAATCTGGACCATCCACTCTAGTCAAATTAGTGCACCACCAGGCAACACCCTCTTTACTACATATGGTCCTTCGTAATTAGGAGTAAACTTTCCTCTAGGATCTTGAACGTTCGGGAGTACTTTTCTCAAGACTAAGTCTCCTTCCTTGAAATTTCTCGGGCGAACTTTCTTATTGAATGCTCGAGCGATTCTTTGCTGGTAAAGCTGACCATGATATAAGGCGGTCATCCTCCTTTCATCAATGAGATTTAACTGATCAATCCTATTTCTTACCCATTCAGCTTCATTCAATTCGTTTCTGCCAATATTCTGAGTGATGGAATTTCAACTTCAACTGGCAAAACTGCTTCCACACCATATACTAATGAATAGGGGGTTGCCCCTGTTGATACTCTGATGGATGTTCGATAGGCCATGAGTGCAAAGGGTAGCATCTCATGCCAATCTTTGTAAGTGATAGCCATTTTCTCTATTATTTTCCTGATGTTCTTGTTGGCTGCTTCAACTGCCCCATTCATTTGAGGTCGATATGGGGTAGAGTTCCGATGTTTGATTCCAAAGTTTTGGCACAATTCAGACATTAATTTGTTGTTCAAATTGGTACCATTGTCTGTAATGATTGTATCAGGGACTCCATATCTGGCTATGATATCTCTCTTGATGAACTTGACAACTACTCCTTTGGTAACATTAGCATATGAGAATGCTTCAACCCATTTAGTAAAATAGTCGATCGCCACTAATATAAATCGGTGACCATTTGAGGCTTTTGGAAATTGGCCTATCATGTCCATACCCCACATTGAGAAGGGCCAAGGTGAAGATAATGACTGCAATTCTTTAGGAGGAGCATTCATCTTGTTGGAGTATATTTGGCACAAGTGGCAATGTCTCACGTGTTTAATACAATCTGATTCCATAGTTATCCAGAAGTAACCCATCCTCATAATCTTTTTAGCTAGCATATATCCATTCATGTGAGGTCCACATATCCCTTCATGGACTTCCTTCATCAACATATCTGCTTCCGCCTCATCTACGCATCTCAAAGAGTAGTATCAAATGATTTTTTGTATAATGTATTACCACTGAGCATGAAATGAACTGCTAAGCGTCTTAGTGTTCTTCGCTCCTTAGTTGAAGCATTTTCAGGGTATTTGCCATCTTGGAGGAATTCTTTGATATTAGCATACCAGGGATCTTTCCTTGGGACTTCCTCGGTATTCAAGCAAAATGCCGGTTCTTCCTCAATGCGAACCTTTAAGGGCTGGATCTCAACTCCATCAGTGATTTGAATCATAGATGCTAATGTGGCTAATGCATCCGCGAACTGGTTCTGGTTTCTTGGCATATAAGTGAATGATATTTCTTTGAATTTTGTGCCAATTCTAGTAAATATTGATGATAAGGCACCAATTTGCATCCTTCGTCTTGTATTCTCCTCGTGTTTGAAAAATGATGAGAGAGGAGTCTCCATATACTTCAAGATCCTCTATTTCCATGTCAAGTGCCATCTTGAGGCCCATGATGCAAGCCTCGTATTCTGCCACATTATTAGTATAAGGGAAAGTCAATCTTGCTGAAGCGGGTATTGCTTACCATCTGGTGATATTAAGACTGCCCCAATTCCACATCCGCATACATTAGCTGCTCCATCAAAGTACAACTTCCATTTAGAAGTGGACTGTTCTGATTCTTTATCTGCCAGCAATATGCCTTCATCCGGGAATTGAGCTTCTCCATCAATCACACTATCTTCAACCGGGTTTTCGGCTAGTTGATCTACAAGTGCTTGACCTTTAACTGAGTTTTGATTCACATAAGTGATATCAAATTCTGATAACAACATCTGCCATTTGGAAATTCTCCCAATCAACCCTGGTTTCTGAGCCAAATACTTCAACGGATCATGTTTCGTATAAAGCTCGATAGAATAATACAATGTATATTGTCTCAGTCTGTGCATGATCCACACCACGGCACAACAGGTTCTTTCCACTTCAGTATACTTCTGTTCTCCTTCAGTGAATTTCTTACTCAAATAGTAAATAGCCCGTTCTTTCCCATCTTCATCTTTCTGTCCAAGCATACCTCCCATTGATTCAGGAAGTACCGTCAAATATAGGAAAAGAGGGCGACCAGGTGTTGGTGCTACTAACACTGGTGGATTCATCAGATATTGCTTGATTTCATCAAATGCTTCTTGACAATCTTTATCCCAATCAATAGCTGCATTTTTCCTCAACAATCTGAATAGAGGGCGACATTTGTCGGTTAATTGAGATATAAACCGAGCAATGTAATTCAAGCGTCCCAATATGCCCCTGACCTCTTTGATCGTCTTCGGGGGAGGTAATTCAAGTATGGCTTTAACTTTATCCGGGTCAACTTCTATTCCTTGTTGACTGACTACGAATCCCAACAACTTCCCTGAGGTCACCCCAAATGTACACTTTTCGGGATTCAACTTAAGATGGAATTTCCGTAATCTATCAAATAATTTCCTCAATATTTCCACATGATCCTCATCTTCCTTAGACTTAGCAATCATATCATCTACATATACTTCGACTTCTTGATGCATCATGTCATGAAACAAGGTGACCATCGCCCTTTGATATGTTGCCCCGGCGTTTTTAAGGCCGAAAGGCATGACTTTGTAGCAGAATGTTCCCCAAGTAGTAATGAAGGTTGTCTTAGTTTTATCCTCTTCTGCCATTTTAATCTGATTATATCCCGAAAAGCCATCCATGAATGAAAATAGATGGTTTCTAGCCGTATTATCCACCAAGACATCTATGTGAGGTAAGGGGAAATTATCTTTGGGCGTGGCTTGGTTTAAATCGCGAAAGTCTACACAAACTCTAACCTTTCCATTCTTTTTAAGTACCGGACCACATTAGCCACCCATTCAGGATAATCGGATACCTCTATAAAACCGACTTCCAACAATTTCTTTACTTCTTCTTTAATCTTGAGCAAGATATCTGGTCTAAATCGTCTTAATTTTTGCTTCTTTGGTTTGATATCTGCTTTAGTTGGTAATTTATGAACCACTATAGAGGTATCCAAACCAGGCATATCTTCGTAGGACCATGCAAACACGTCTAAGTAATCAGTCAATAATCTTATCAATCTTTCTCGTTGCTCAGCGGATAAGGTGGTGCCTATTTTCAAATTTTTAGGCTCATCTTCAGTTCCAACATTCACTACTTCTGTAGGTTCACTGATCTCAATTCTGCCTTGTTCATATTTTTGCCAACTTTTCTCTATCCCAGTGTGATCACTAATGTCATGTTCAACGACTAACTCATTAGGGTTAGAAATGATATCAGTATTTTCGTTATCTATCGCGCAAGATATCTCTTACTTTCACCATTATCATCAGATCTGAAAAAACAAGGTAAAGAAAGAGAAAAAGAAGAAATGTGAGAGAGAAAAGAGAACAAAGAATCTTTATTAATGACTATGATTCATGGAGTACATTTGAGCAATTGATAAAAGAAACAAAACATAAAACCCTTCATGAATTCAACCCTTACTCAAAGGTAACCCTAGAGTTATTAAGGGGATAGTGAACCAATTATTCAACTCCCGAACTGGACGGAGCTGCAAGAAGGCTCCAGAACCGATGCAGTATCTGGTTTCTGGACATGAGCCGGTTGTGGGAATGTGACTTTGATATCTGGAGACTCGATAGGGGTATTATACCATTCTTCTCCTTTCTTCTTTCGGGCTTTCTTTTTCATCTCTTCTATCTCAACCGGAGTAGGAACATATCCCAGTCCAAATGTCCCTAAATGTCCCTCTTTTGAATCATATTGGCTTCTTCAAAGATTTGTAAACCAAAGTCTTCGGATCCTTCTTCGCCAATATAGGGTATAGCAGTGTCTTTGAAGATAGCATGGTCTTGTTCTCCTAATACCGTAACGATTTGTCCATTTGTTATAAACTTGACCATCTGATGCAGACTAGACGGTATTGCCCCAGCTGAGTGAATCCAAGGCCTTCCAAGTAACAAATTGAATGATCTTGGTATGTCTAGAACTTGGAACGGAATAGTAAAGTCTTGTGGGCCAATAGTAACTTCCAAGTCTATTTCTCCTGATATGCCTCTCTTGATCCATCAAAAGCTCTAACAATAGTAGAACTGGACCGGAGGTTAGATGCATCGATACCAAGTAAGTTCAAAGTAGCCAATGGACAAACATTCAAAGACGACCCATTATCGATGAGGACTCGGGCTACAATCATTCCATTACATTTGGCCATTATGAATAGGGGCTTCGTGTGTTGAGTGCCTTCTGCTCCCAACTCATCAGGTGAGAAAGAGATTTGATCCAAAGCAAATACCGAATTTACTACATGTTCCATTGTTTCAGTAGCAACACCTTCGGGAACCTTGATTTGTTGGAGTATCTTAAAGAGAGCCTCCCGGTGTTTTTCAGAAGTCATTAACAAACCCATTAAGGATATTTGAGCCGGGACTTTAGCGAGTTGATCAGCAATCTTATAGTCACTTATCTTCATAATCTTGGTCAATGCTGTTTTCTCATCAGATTCCTCCTCCTTTTTCTTATCTTTTCTTAGTGGGAAGAATTCCTCTGCTAATGTTTTCTCTCTTTCGGGCTCTGAAGATTTCCCAAGTTTTCCGACCATGGGCCTAGGAACTTGATTAACAGCTTGATAGTTGAACGGGGCGGCTTTATAGTCTTTCGGTGCAATGGGCACATGGAATTGATACCTCATCGATTTCACCTCATATGGGGCTTCTTTCTGCTCTCCTTGACATTGGATAACTATCTTCTTTGGATTGGACTGGATCATTCCGATAAAAGGCTCGGGTTCTTCAATCGTGATCATGTTGATCGTGGGCCCATGGTTTGGGAGAGGATTGGTGTTGACATTAGGGGTCGGGGTTTCAACGAAATCTAGTTGGACCAATTTAGCATCAATGAGGTCTTGAATCTTGTTCCGAAGCCTCCAACAATAGTCAGTAGAATGACCTATTTGCCCCAAATGATAATCGCATTTTTGCTCGGGGTTATAATATCTGGGTTTGTAGTCTTCTCTAGGTGTTTCAAAGGTGATCAGATTGTCAGCTCTAAGCCGGGCTAGAACTTGGCTAAGGGGTACGGGAATTTTGGTGAACTGTCTTCTGGTCTATTGAATGGTTGGTTTTGGGATTGTGGTTGTTGTGACGGGTGAAGGGTTGATTAGTGTTTGGGGTTTGTTGGTAGGTGTAGGATTGAGTAGGTTTAGTGTATGGGGTTGAGCTGACTACACTAACAGTGGTATCCTTCCCTTTGTTATTGTTGGAGTACTTGAAATTTGTAGCCTTTTTCTCCACGTGGATCCTCCCGGTAATAATGGCACTTTCAATTCTACACCCGGCCAATACTATCTCAGAGAAATTAGCAGTAGTGTGTCCAATGAGATGAGTAAAGAAGGTTCTTCTAAAGTATTGATGAAAGTGAATGTCAAATCTTTCTCCGGGATAGGGGTAGATACCATAGATGCCATTGATCTCCATCTTTGAGCATATTCCTTAAAGGACTCATCTTTCTTCTTCCTCATATTACTTAAATCCCACATAGAAGGGGCCACTTCAATATTGAACTTATATTGATTGTAGAAAGCCCTAGCCAATTTGTCCCAAGTATTAATCTCATCAAGATCCAAATGAGCATACCATGCTAAAGCTGGACCGGTAAGGCTATCCTGAAAAGTTTGGATCATGAATTGCTCATATTGAGTGTACCGGCTCATCTTCCTCACATAGAGCCTAGTATGCAACTTTGGACAACCAGTACCATCATACTTTCAAAGTCGGGAATCTTGAACTTCTCGGGAAAGCTCCCGCTTCGATTGTAGGAAAGCTTGTGATTCCAGTTTGATCAAATCCTTCCATTTTCTCAAAAATTTGAGTTTCTCATTGAATTGAGAAAGAAGCCTTTTCTCCATTTCTTTGTTTTGAGCCTCAATTTCCTTCTTAAACTCAGAAGAATCGGTTTCACAATGGCTAGTGGTCATGATTAATTACTTGTTCCTCAATAGTTTGACTATCGTTCCTTTCTTTACCCCAGAATGTCCTGCGGTAGTATCTTGAGGGGCCTTAAGGTTTTGCGTGAGAAGATTCATTTGCTCGGCCATTCGGAATACCATTTGTTCCAAAGTAGTAGCCTTTGCTCGGACATCGCATTGGAATTACCAGAATTATTGTCGTTGTTGCTAGCCATTCTGGATTTAGACCTAGTGATGATCGGACTTCGAACCGGGTCTGACCGTTTAGGAGCTATCTTTTAGAAACTGATGTTCAAAAACAAAATTCCCATAGTTTAGTGAAGAAAATGTATATATTATTTATTATATGATTCTCAACAAAATGAGCAAACGGTTAGCGGTTAATATATACACAAAAACAAATAAACGGTAGCAAAGAATATACAAGAACATATAGAGACAAGAATATATATATGGAAAAGAAAAACGCATGCGCATGTAAATTGAGATGATGATGAAACTTTGTAGCAAAAAACCATTTTATTTCATTAAAGCTGAATTTACTCAAGGAGTCAAATACATGACCTAAACATGACAAAACCGAAAAGCTAAACAAAGAAAATCTCATCCTAAACCAAACGCCTAATCTTGCTAGGATACTCTGAATGGTCCTTCAGCTCCTCGATAGTCCTCTTCGCTCTTGCCTTGAGAACTTTGAACTTCCTCTTCCATCTCTCGATTCCTTCTTCATCTCGGGAGCTTGAAATTCCAACTCGTTCACTTTTTCCCTTTGGTGAGGATGTATTCTTTAGTGGCTCGGTATTTCTTCGTCTCTTTTTAATGGGGTCTATCATGTAGATCGTCTTGATTTCTCTTGTCTCCCATTTGGCTTGTATCGATCCTAGCCTTCTCTCTCTTTGTGCCAAAGGAACACTCGGGTCATCATACTCCATAGTAAACTCCTTTAATGATGGCTTGCTAGTTATATCTTGAAGTGCTCCATATTGTCTTATCACACAGCCGGATAATATCCCGTGGACCCGGTCAAACCAATCAAGGAATTGCCGCATATTCCCTACATTCGGTTATTGCCGTAGGAGAATGGAACCATTTAGCAACCCAAAGGAAATTGTGAGCTTCTAGATCTTGGAGTAAGTGCACCCATTCATCGGTCCTTGGAAGATCTTGAATGCGAACTCTTTCACTAAAGCTTAAAATAAGATCATAACTATCTCTAATGTGGCAAGCTGGACTCAAATTGCTCCCATAATCTCTAGTGTGGCTTGCAAACCATATTATCAAGAGTGCCATACTAGACTTGAACTTCCCATGGCCTCTTTTCTTCAAATGGTTGAGAGATCTATTTTGTTCAGCGAGCAAGGCCGGGATATAAGACTTTCCCGCTAAGAATGGTCCACTAATTCTAATACCCGATAGTGGATGAAAAGATCCCCATTCGGGAAGAGGATAGTACCGAATACGGCCTATAAAGGCGTTGATGCGATTTTGCTCCCATGCTACTACACCTCCACAGAAGATAGGCTTATTGTCCTTGTAACTATTTGGAGATCCAAACCACTTGAATAAATCGGAAAGCCGAATGGAGAACAAATTGCAATTCTTGAGGGCTTTAGACACATCGGTCTTCTTAATTCCTAAAAAGGAGTTGAACAAGTTGATCGGCCCTTTACTAAGTTGAGGAGCATATATTCCCGCATGAGTTTGGAGCTTGAAGAAGCCTCGTGTATTCCTCAATAGTGGGACTCAAAGTGTGCTCACCAAGGCAAAAGGCGGCTTCATCAACATTCCATAAGTAAACCAAGGCCCTAAAAAGATGAATGGGGACCTGGACCTTTGGTAGAGAAAGAATAGGTCCCAAACGGTCTTCAATAAATCTTCTTTGTTCTGGCTTGAAAGTTTGTAACCACTTGCTCAAAATGGGCATCGGACTAGTAGG
Source organism: Combretum micranthum (assembly GCA_024138025.1). NCBI lineage: Eukaryota > Viridiplantae > Streptophyta > Magnoliopsida > Myrtales > Combretaceae > Combretum > Combretum micranthum. Next base: position 823,280 of record JAMXBD010000534.1, on the reverse strand, counting down.
CTCATGAACATGGATCTCGGGAGTAAGACGGGCCCACATACTATCTGCCATTTCTTTATTCTACCTATTACAAAGAGATGTGTTACAACACGGTATATACATTTACATGGTACACTAAACTGAATACAAAACAAAAACGGGTTACAAGGATTTTACAAGACACATTTACATAACGGATTACAAGGAAAAGTTAACTCCTATAAATTCAGCTTTTGTTTTGTAAAGCAATTTTGAAAAACATTTTGATTAGCCACAAAGCTTGATCATCATCTCCTTCATGTAGTGGATGCAAGAAGGGTGGGTTCTAAAGGTCCCCCAATTAATGGGCCATGGGCCACATTAACCGGAGTGGGAGGCTAATTCGTGTCTCGAATGGTGGGTAACCACAACACCCGAGACCTACTGGTGCCTCCCGTCCTAAGTTTACCTAAGGTGGCCCGGGTTTGACCACATCTAGCACACATTTTTTTTTCAAAAGTAAATATCCCCTCCAATAACTCTATATAGATATATCTGCACATAAGCACACGGTTAGCACAAATATCTACAAATATACAAGATATTAAAAAAAAAGCAATTTATATATGAAAAGCATAAAGTGGCTAGCCCTCTAAAATCCCCAGTGGAGTCGCCAAGCTGTCGAGCCTGGTTTTTTTCGATTTCCTTTAATCTGATTCGTACTAAACCCTAACCCATTCAATACGATTCATCGACTAAGAATTAAAGGAAATTTTGAATTTTTTAAAAAATATTTCGGAGTCACCACTCGACTAAAGCCGAGAAAAAATTAAACCAAAACCAATGGGTAGGTTGATTTTGGTTTTGCTACTGATCTGCGAAAAAAATCGATTTTGAAAACGAAAACCAGAAATTAACTTGAGTTCGGGGGCTAACCTATTAAGACCTAAACGGTCACCACTTCAACTTTCCAAATTTAAATTGCTTTCTTTTAAACCTTAATTTCAAAGTCTAAACTATTTACTAGTATCTAATTAACTAAACATATGTCTAATATGCACAAAAATACTAATCAAATTCCATCAATAATCATATATAATCTAAAAAACTCCAAATATTCAAATTAGTCAAATCTTATCAAATTCTATCAATATTCATATATTCTAAACTAAACAAATCAAGTAAATTCACAAAAATAATTTTTTTATATATTTTAAGTCGCCCATTTAGGTGCCTACGTACCCGCTAATCGGGATCAGACCACACGTAGTTCTTTTAGAAAAATTTAATTTGTTGGTTAATTTTAAAATTTTTTGAAATCCTTTCGCTTTAAGTTCATTAAATTTTTTAATTTTATGAAAAATACATATCTTTTAACATGAACCCTAAATCTATCAAGTTAGATTTTAGCAATTTCATGAAAAATCGGATTTTTCTAGGTGACAAAAATTTTGAACAAGAAATCATAACCACATATCATGCATATCAATTGATCATGCATATCATCAAGAATAAAAATATTATAAGGAATATCAATATTTAACAAGTTAATTTCAACAAAGCAATATCATGGCATAATCAAGATTTATATATCTTTGAAACTACATTATGAAGGGCAAGATTTTAATATGGTTTCATATATGGTGAAATCATAAAATTCAATATTATTACAATCAAGGTCATCACTATATCATGGCATAAAAGGAATATTAATGACTATCATCATACATGATCACACAATTTCAAATGTTATAAACCTAAAACTCTAAAAAAATTTCATATAGTCCTTATGATTAGGGCATGATTATAGTTATATTATCAATAACAAGATCTTAATGTAATTCTATGAACACATACCTAACATGATATATAATAATTCAATTTTATTACAAAAAAAAAAAAAATCATTACTATATTAATGCAAAAAGATAAAACAATAAAAAACTATATCATGACAATTTAAACCCTAAATTTCAAATTAATATTTTTAGAACAAACATTCATTGACATTGTCAAATTTCATATATCCTCTTAATCATAAAAATATCTCAACTTGTAATATCATGAATAACTATTCACAAGATTCAACACAATACGATGCACCATTACAATTCCAAAAACTTTAATTGAATAAAGAATAACATATATCCAATATCATGCCTTGTTCAAAATGGTTATATCAATACCAAGATCACAGGTAATATTTAGACAATATTATAAAACAATTTCATGAATATTGAAGTACCATCTCGTACACTATTGGATAATTCATTATAAGCCTAAAACTTTAGTCTAATCAAAATTTTCATGTTAATAACAAAACTTTTCCTTAAAAAAACTTATTCATTATGGCGAAAAGCAAATATTTATTGACAAAATATAATATATATATATATACATATTATAATGACTATACTATCATGATTCAAACTAATACTAATTTCACATATTTTATTTTATTTTATTTTATTATTATTTTTTTAAAAGAACACAAATATTCATAATAGATTTTGAATATTATAATTATATTACTAATTTTTCATTTTTCTTATTTATTTTCCTATTTATTATTATTATTATATTATTATTATTATTATTATTATTATTATTATTATTATACCTACAGAATGGATTCTGGAAGGGGAATGCAAACCTTCCTGCGAATTGATGCAGAAGGATGAATGCGCGTGGGAACAATGACGCGCGCTGGGGAAATTGAAATCGTTTGGGACGCTCGGGAGAGGAAAGTCGATCCGCAACAGCAACTGGACGGAGAACTCCGATGAAGGATGCACGCAAGGAACGTCGATTCGGCAACAGCGACTTGCGAGGATGAACTCCGACGATGGGGCTCCGGTCGATTCGGCCACAGCTGCAAATCTCAACCTCCTATATATGTTCGGATACTATTTGATTTTTCTTTTCTTTGCTTTTTGTGTCTTCTTTTTCGTTTTTTTATTTTCTTCTATTTATAGAGTTAAATTTGGGGCTTTTTATTTAAATCCAAAAAAACGAATTACAACTATTAATTAGTTGTCAAAAACGGTCAATTATTACAAATAGCTGTCATTAACAAAAATCTCAGATTTTGCATTTTTTTCGGAAACTAAAAATGAGTTTTTTTTAATTTTCGAATTCAAATTTCAAATCCTTCTTCTTGATGAAAACAACTAAATTTTATACCAACATAAACTACTCCGCCCTATTTTTAAGAAACATGCTTGGTTTGTAAAAAACGGGTCGAAAACCGAGCCAAAAAAGCTCTCAAACATGGCCCATCGGGCGGCTAAAGCTAGAAGACGATGAACAGTGTTTTTTTTTTAATGAATTTTGAAATTACATTTATCCATATTACATCTATTATATTTATTTCTATTAAATTGATTTATTATGATTATTATTTTATTTTATTTTATTTTATTTTATTTTATTTTTTATTTTTTTATTTTTCATTCCTAGCTTTAACATTTATAATATGCAAAAATTAATTATTTTAATTATGTATATACTAAGCTAAGTATTTATTTTGACAAAAAGAATGTCAAAATGAGGTGTCTACACTAGGTATGGTACAAGTCGCATCAATATTACGAGAAGTTGGTGGTAGCACTACTAGAAAACGAGCCTTTAAAGATAGAAAATTTGTGACGAAAAATTTTTGTCTCTAAAAATCTCTAGTGGGGAAACAAACTTGCTTAGCTAAATAGAATTTAGGAAGTGATAGTTGTGTTGAACTTCCTAACCAACAAGTCGTACAACTAGGTATGTCACAACTTGCATCAATATTACAAGAAGTTTGGTGGTAGTGAGGTAGCAGCGAGTCAGCCACTACAAGGATACAATCATAGGTCGATGAGTGGAGAGATTTGTACCTATTCTTTGAGATCGATCCGAAGTTTCAAGTACATGACTTTTTCAACTACTTATTGACAAATGACTTCTTACATTACACATACCAAACACTTTGTTGTTTCTTTGTCTTGCGGCAATGATCAACGGTAAATAAATTAAACAAGAAAAAGTAGAAGGTAATGCACATGACTAGGACAAAGTCCATTATGTAGCATTATATTACCAATTTCAATTAAAGTGTTTATTTTCTATTTCTTGCACTAAATCCATGTAATGTATGGGTGTTATCCCTAACCCCTTATTTTTTCGGTTACTACCTTAAATTCTTTAATCTGAACTTATGCTTTTAATGTCCTAAAGTTAGAAATATTTACAAACTTGTAGATTTACAACCTAGTTTTAAAATTTATACAAAATGTAATTATTATTTACATCGTGCAATACTACGTGTTTAATATTCCTTAAAAAAATTACATAAAATGAAATTATAGAAAAAATATTACATGAATAATGTTGCTATATCGCATCATGGTGATGCGATATAGCTTATCACATGTATTGCATAGTGTAAATACGATACACATAGTAATAGGTGTATTGCATCACCCATGTGTGATACTTGTATCGTCTATTACCTGCGATCCATCCTTCACGTTCCAAAACTTCATAGTCTGGTCTGCTAACCCCATAATCAATTCCATCGAATCCCATGCGAAACAAAACCACAATAACCAACAAGTCATTTCGATTTCGAAACCACAAGAATTCAAACCGAACAGTTAGAAATATACTGAAGGACGATTACTTACTCCAAACATCATAGCCAAACGATAGGGATATGGTCTTTGGCGCCGAAGAAAAGGAGAATCCCTTTCACAATTATATGTGGCCTTTAATGGTGTTTCATTAGAATCAGTCTCATGATTTGATTCAATTTGTTACGGTGTGATTCATTAAGCCAACTTGTATTGTGTTATCCATATGCGATACAAGTATCACCTATTCCAAATGCGATCCACAAACTTGTAGAAGTTTGCACGAATAGGTTTCCATATTGTTGGTGGTACATGCAATACATGTAAAATTAATAGTATTTCCATTCTAAGATGTCATATAGCGATATTATTTTCGTAGTTATTTTTATATTATTTGTATTTGTGTATTTTTTTTTAATCAACATTAGACACGTGTTTCACCCTTTACATTGTAATAACATTTACAAGGAAAAAAAAGTGAATCAAATCAATATTTACCAAAATAAAGGTAAGGAAAAGTTTTATTTTTTTCATTTTTTAAGTCGCCTTGTTGGTTTCTATGTACTCGCTAATCGGGATCAGTCACCACATAATTCTTTTCTTTAGAAAAATTTAGTGTGCTAGTATGTTTTATATTTTAAATTCTTTAACTATAAGTTTATTAATTTTTATTGATTGTTGTAAGTATCACTTTTTGATGTTCCTAAATACTATCAATTATTTTTTTTTAAGAAAATTGGGATTTTTCTAGATGACCAACAAAATTATCATTTTTTCATATATGTATTATGGTTACTATTTTTATTATTTATTATTTTTTATTATCATTTTTTGTCTTTTTATGTTTATATTATACTTATTCTATAAAATCTTAGTAAGCATATTCTAATATACAAGTAAATAAAGTACAGAGAAGGATAAAAGTGTAGTGATATAAAATCATAAGGTTAATATGGTCAAAAATCTAATTATATGAGTATCTTGATCACATGACAGATACATGACTAGAAATGGAAAATTTACATTGTAGACTAGTTTCAATGCTGCCGGTATAAAATCCAATACTACCGGTATACGTTGTTGCAGCTTAAGCAGCGTATGGCCTGTGTTGGTTAGGGGAACAATTGCAAGAATTGAGTATGCCGCCAAATTTGATGTTTACATTATTAGCGTAGGTGTTGAGCGTACTCGTGAAGAAAAATGACCCGATAGCTCTACACCACCAGCTTTAACGTTTATGCCTCCAGCCTTCAATCTACACCACCAGCGTATGTTTTAAGAATTGCCGTCGTATGTTGCAGAATTTGAAAAGTTTTACAATTTCTTTATATTCATCTCTTTGTTCCTTTGTCAAAAGTTACCCTAAACCTAAAAGTTTTCTCTCTATGAGTGCTCATAACTGCCAAGAGGATTTAGTAGTCCAGATCAGATATTCCAATTACTTGTTTTTCCATAAAATTTCATAGATATATTAGATTCCTGGGGTTTTTCTTTTGTTTTAAAGAAGAAAGTTTGATAAGGCTTTAGTTATTGTTAGAGATCTGGATCTGGTGGTTTAAGAAGCAATTGGATCGAGTTAGGTAAGTATTTTGACATTTTTTATTTTATAATATCATAAAAGGAGTCGTTTTGATTTCTTGTGTATTTGGTGTTGAATGGAGTTTTAAGGTTTCAAGAATTTGTTGAGGAGATTGAGTTTGTTGAAGGATTTGTGTATCTTAGTCAAAGAAACGGGTGTAGATTTATGTTTATTTTGAGATTTGGGATTTAGATGTAAATGAAATTAGGTTTATTTGACGGTGTATGTTATTAAGTTTGATTTGTTCATAATTGTCAGGCTGTGGTGAATTAAAGTTTGTGTTCTAAAGAAGAATTGGGTGATTTAGAGTCTTGATTCTGGAATTTGATTTAGGTACGTCATTACCTTGATTGTTGTATGTATTTGTAGACTAAGTATTGCTTGTTTTATGTGTTTTAGGATTAGAATTCTAAATTGACCTAATTCTATATGACATATTAAATTGTTTTGCTGCTTGTGCTTGACTATGGTTAGTAAAGATCACGCAAAGTGTGATACTAACGCCAGCAAACTGATGATCCTTATGTAGTTGTTTCTCGAGTGGAGTCGTACCTGGAAATTATTCTAATAGATTAGGTTTTGGCAGCATGGTCGCCAATGTGTGGGAATTCCTAACACCAATATATGTATAATTATCCATTATATATATACACATATTATTGTTTTTATGGAGTCATGAGTTACTCCAGATTTTAACTAGATGCATTTGGTTCTAAATTATGTTGCTTGCCAGCTAATATAAGATAAGAAATGGTGCTGGTTGCTTTAGTAATAGTTTCACTTGATTATACATGACGTATGTGCATATGCATTTGTATGTGGTTTGGTGCACTGGGTTTTTTGCTCATTCCTTTCATTTTTTAGGAATAGAAGAAGATCAAGTGTTTATGATCTTTCAAGATATGACAACTTTGTAGATGATGGAGAAGACGCTAGTGGGTTTGATTTACCAACATAACTCTTATATATGCTTTGAATTTAAGGATAGTTGTGGAAGATTAAAATGAAGTTTTATGTTTATATGTTTTTAATTTTAAGACTGTTATCAGAGTTTTTCTTTTCGTGTTATATTTGGATTTAGTTGGCTTGTTTTATGCCAACAAGATGTTTTTTTAAGGATTTTGTTTTCAAGAGATAAATTAAACAGATATCCTTATGAGAGTTTTGAAGTTTTATATATTATTTATTTATGGATTATAATTATAGCATTGGTGTGTTCTTATAAAGAGAATGACACGTGGCAAGTTGTAATATCCTTATATTAGGGCGTTACACTCACATTCATATTATCATTTCTTTATTAATTTATTATTTTTTATTATTTTATATATTTTTGCTCTTATTGACCCACGAAATTGTTTGGTATGTAAATATATATATTTTAACTTCTTTCTTTCCTTTTTTTTTAAGTTTACTTTATCTGTTAACATTATTATATTAATTAAATTAAAAAAAAGCACTTACCTAAGCAAAGAAGGACACACAGGTCGGGCTAAAAAGATCGGATTTGGGTTATGGGTCATAGTAGGAAGCAAACGGTTGGCGGAACTAGAAACTATCATTTTAGTGGTGCTCGTGGGTGAAAATGACATCGGATGGTTAATCTTAGGGTGGCAAGAAGTTCAGCTATTGTAGTTTGTAAAGGAATGGCCAAATGTAGTGTTTCAAGATGGATAGGGTAATAGACAACAGTGCTATCTGCAGGCAATTATCAATGACATCTTAAGCTGAGCTTTCTTCCCCAAAAACTTTCTTGTGACTTCAGAATCCTTCACAATCAACTACAAAACCTTAATTTGAATAATATTGCTTTGAAACCCTTTCTTTGATAATTTCTTTAATTCAAGCATTTAGTGAGATTTCTTTGTAATTTCTTGATGGAAAATTACTTATTCAAGGTCTTATTTATACTGTTGGAGCTCGAATCTCACTTGCAAAGGGATCGAATTACTTAATTTTTTATAAACAAAAAGTTAGGGTTTGACTCAATTAATCTAAATTCGTTGACTATTTAATAGAAAAACTAATGTCTAAAGAATATTTAATGATTAGATATTTCTTGGAAGCTTCTTCTTGCCCTAATTTGGTCAAAATCGCCATTGATGTTAATTGAAGTGTTGTCCAAGTCATTATTTTCCCTTATTTTTGTGATTAATTTTGACCATAAAAACTATGAATCAAGACCACTTTTTGGTAAAATCTTGCTATAAATTGATGAATTGCATGATACACAATTAATTGTGTTGAAATTTCAAAAATTTTTCAAAGACCAAAATACTGCTTTAATGACTTTGATGAAACCACAATTATTGTTTTTAATCGTGTGCATTTCAATGTGTGTAGTCCTACACTTAAAAGGGGAAAGCATGTATATCAACCACTAAGTTAATCATATGTGAAAGAGAAGTCTTGGAAGAATTTGTGTATTTAATAATAATAATAATAATAATAAAGATTTTTTATGAATCCTTTGATTATTCATGTGACTGTCCTAGACACTTGTTCGTAACACTACTAACAACCTTTCCATTCATTTGGTGGTAATTAAATAAAATGTAGAAGCTTTTAGTTAATGTGAGAGTTCTAGAACAGAATAACAATTTAGTTTCCACATGTACAACTCAATTAGACAAAACATAAGTGTAGCAAATTAAAACTCCGCTAAAGATAGCAAGATCCAAAACATAAACAACCAAGACACAATTGAACAAAACAAACAGACAAGTGCAAAATTAAAAATCCAAGATCACAATTCTCATAATATTACCAAGAAAACAAAAGAGGGTATGTGACAAATGCAAGCTCCATTTGAAAACTAAGTCAAGTGAAAAACACGCATCAAGTTCATCCATCAAAAGATAGCCTAAACTAAAACTTCCAAACAATAATAGGCTAAAACATAAGAACAAATATTGAAGTGTTAATTGTAGAGCTAACAAGTAACAATCGAGGAAAATAAGCATTAGCAAAAGCAATAATAGTAGTTTTTGAATGTCGAACTTGCAATTCAAAGTTGCTAAAGGGAGCACTTGCCAATTTTAATTCTTAAGTAGCCCTAATCCGATTTTGAGAGCCTAAGCCTTAACCAAGAGGGCACAAGCTTAGTGTATATAAGAGTGTCCAGGTCTTGTCAAGAGCATCCATGCTAAACCAAACAACTTACATCAACTACAAAAGAAAAATCTAAGCTCCACAAGCGCAGTTGATACAACAAAAGCAATGCTACACCTACCAACCTAAGTCCTTATCTTATTAGCAATAGCACTGAATAGAATTAAAATTACATGCATAGTTGAACCAAGACCAATTGAGTATGAGTCAAACTAATCTACATTATCCAGTACAACAATCAAGAGAATTCTTGAATCATTAAAGAGCTGTTGCAATTTATAGTAACCAAGAAGAATTAATTTGTCGAGATGAATTGGAGCATTTATCATAGCAGCTCTGATCATGAAATGAAAGTCTCAAGCAGTACAAAAGATCAAGTAGCAGTTCCAAGAAGCTTCACAAGTTACTTCAAGATTTAAGTAGAATAATTGAACAACCAAACCTTGAGTTTGCAATCAGACCAAGCAACAAGTTCAAGCAAGACCAAGACTAAGCAATTGCAATTATTGCATTAATTTAACTGTCGAGATACGCATTCTACTCAATGGTAAGCTATCGTTCTTCCATAGTATTAGTAGACCAAGTTTAACTTCTATTTTTGCACTAACTCTAACTACTTGTAATAGTAGTTGATTTAATGAAAAATCAGGAACAGTCCATAAAATAGAGCACTAAGCTTCAAGACACATGATTGAGAGAGAGAGAAGCTATAAATGCTAGAATCTGAAGTAGACCTAAAACACTAAAATCTAAGCTCCATGGCAAAAGTTGAGTCCACAATGCTAACTCAAGTGAGCTATAACTATTATTGAACTAAGCAATAATTTAACTTAAGAAATTTGAGTCAAACTATTGAATCTAACAATCTATGATGACAAGGAATTTGCACTAAAACTTGTCCATAATCTAAAGGTGAGCATCCCTAATAATGAACTCACTGGATTGCCAAGCTTTAAAAAGGAGCACCTAGGCTGTGGCAATTAGAGCACCCACAAGTCATATAATATGAACTCTACAGATACAATAATTAAGAGAAAAACTGGAATATTCAAAACTTGATAGTTCAGTGCACACAACTTGATTTCCAAGATGTTAGAAAGAGAAGCGACTAAGCTAAATTGAAGCTAAATTTGTTTGTGTTGAATTCTCATTTTATCATAACTTAGCAAACCACACTGAAATGTTCCAAACACCACCAATAAAATCTACAATTCAAACATAATACTAGAAAGTGGTTAGGAATTTAATCCAAAGAAATGGATAAAAGTAATTAATGAGATAACTAAATCAAAATTAAACTTGAGTTTGATTAAAGGTTTTAGGTTAGCAAAGCTTAGTAAATTAAACTTAGTGGACATTGAAGGTTGAGATCATGCCATGTGGTACTCTAGTATGGAAATCCTACAAACCCTAGACCCTACATTATAGCCCTGTATATATATTCCTTCTTTTCTGCATTTACATTTTTAGGAAGCCAACTAAAACCCTAAGGTGAGATTCCTTAGACCTTAGCCTCTACTTAGTGTTAATTAAGCAAGATTAAAGAAAGATTAACACCAACCAGCTAAGGTCATCTACTTCATGATAGGATGTGCACAATGGAGGCGTACTAGGAGAAAGAAAAGGGCAGCAAACTTAGAGAAATTTGTAGCAAGGTGAGTTTGAGACAATAATAATATCAACATGACATTTGATGTTATTGGTGTTAGAGCTGTTGAATAAAGAGTTTGTACATAAAAATTTTGAAAATTTCAGAAAAACCATAATGAAGTTAAGAGTTATTGTCAAAACTAGATGAGTCAAGCTTTTAACCTTGCTTAAACATATTTTAATGAAAAAGAAAGCATAATAGACGAGTCTAGGTATGAACACAATCATCTAACATCTTTAAAGCCCCAAAAGTTGACTTAAGACACGTTTTCATCAAAATATCAAGTTTGAGCATAGAACTTCACAAAACTTGTAAGGACACAGTTGGAACATTAGGCCTTATATTGCCCATGTTCTCCTCTAACCTCTAAATTCTTCTACTATGCTATTTTAATAAGTGCACTTGCCTATTCTACTATAGTTAGTTTGAGCCTCTACAATAAAGCTTTAAAAAGTGGTAAGTTGATATGTAATATTCTGAAATGTTCTAGGAACTTACCAAACTATTCAGTGTCATGACCCTTCTTCATATAGGCTAGATATGGTATCCGTAGCTTATATGCTTGCATCTTAGGAGGTTGCTCTTGCTTTGTCTGCATCTCTTCTTCCTCAAGCATCTTTCTTCTCTCAGGAACAACCTCTCCTTGTTGGTTAGATTGGAGATATTTTCTGCTCATGAGGGTTATCGCATTTATCTGCTCTTTGGTATTTGGCTCAGTATTTCTAGGATGTAAACTAAGTTGTCTCTTTGATAATATCTAGGCAAGTTGCCCAATCTAGTTCTCCATATTATGAATGGAGGCTTCTTGGTTCCTATGGCAAGCTTTAGAATTATGAATGAATTGTGTCATTAGCCCTTCAAGACTGGGTTTCTTCTCTTATGGAGGAGGTGGAAGTTGTAGAAGTCGTAGAACTATTGAGGTGGTGGAAGCTGTAGAAGCTGGGGCCTTTGGAATCCTAGTGCAGGATAATTGGCCCTTTGCATGTTCTAGTAGTTAGCATAGGAGAAATTAAGATGATTTCTCCATTCTGGGTTGTATTGATGTCTACCTTAATTGCTAAGGTAATCTACTTGCTTAGGTGCTTTAATATAAAAGTTGTCAGCATTTGGAAGTTCCGTCACTAGCGAGTTCTTTACTTCCATAACCTGCTTACTCAAAGCATCGATCTTTGCAAGTAAAGTGGTCATCATATCCACTTCATACATCCCAGCTACCTTCTGCTTTCCTCTATTATTACTCCATTAATAGTTATTTTTGGCCATTTCCTCAAACAGTTTCAAGGAATCCTCAGGTATCTTCATATTCAAAGTACCTCCAACTAAGGCATCCACTAACTAGCAGGTAGCAATATTGAGAGCATTATAAAATGTTTTTGCCTATATCCAGTTAGGAATCTAATGATGTGGATACTTTTTGAAAAGATCTTTCCATCTCTACCATGCATCATCAAGTGTCTCAGAGTCTTGTTATATAAATGACAAGATGTCATTCCTTAACTTAGCAGTCTTGGAAGGTAAGAAATAATTGTCCAAGAATTATTCAACCATATCCTTTCAAGTTGTGATGTCAGTTGGCCCTAGTGATGATAACCATGCCTTCGCTCGTCCTCTCAATGAGAAAGGGAATAAACGCATTCTCACTGCATCATTAGTTACTCCATTGTTTTTAAACATCTCACATATCTCCAAGAAATGTTTGTATGTAAGCGTATGGCTCTTCACCTGGTAATCCATCGAATTGGTAATACTACTACAGTAATTGAATAACAACACTCTTGATTCAAAATTATTTGCCACAATGGGTGGCTTTACCAAAGTTGGGCCGATCCCATCCAGAGTAGGTGTAGCATAGTCTAAGTTGGTCTTTGGAGCATCTTCATTGGTGTCAACCATTATATTTAGTGCTTGATCATCAAATATTAACCTCCTTGTGGTGTCTCTTACACCAGCTCTCAATTTTCCATGGAATGTTTTGTCTATCTCAAGATCTAAATCAAGAAGTCCTGCAAATGAGCATCTTATCATGCACTTGCAAGAAACAAAAGTGGAGTTAGATTATGATTAGGAAAATCAAGAAAGAGAAAGAAAGAATAATCACAAAATAAAAAGAAGTTAGTTAAACTAGTAGATTGCAAGCATTCTTAATATTGCCAAGTCCCCAGCAATGGCATTGAAAACTTGGTGTGGACTTTTCGATTGCAAACACGTAAATTAAAATTAAAACCATACTCTTACTATGCGACTAATGCTAGACAAGTGTGTCTATCAATTGTAGTACCGGTGTAAGCAGAGGTCGTTCCATTAGGACCTATAGCTACTAGTACTCACCCTAATTCTACTATTTAGCTGATCTAATTCAAGTGATAAAATAAAAATTAAAAACTACTTAATCAACTAACCCTAGAACAAATAATATCATGCTTTTGAATATATATGTCAATCATAAAACATACCCCTTATCTTGATTCACCACTATCCCTATTCTCAATTCCTTGTAAAATATTCATTAATGGATTTTTTAAGTTCTTGAATTGCAAGAATCCCTAATTTCATCAATCTCTCTCTCAAGATAATTGAATTCTAACCCTATAGGTGTAATGGGAATATCTTTCATCATTAGATGCACACAAAATTGCATTAGAGTTCATGATTCCTTAGATAGAATAAATCTTTATGCAAAAAATGTAGTCTATGTTTAGATCTATATTCAAACCTCTCTATTCATATAGATCTGTTCTATTAGTTGAAATCTCTTTCTATCTAAAATAAATCAAACATGCAATCAATTCTATCCACAAATTAATCATAAGAACCATAAAGAATATATGAATAGACTCAAGATACATAAAATTCCATTAATGTAATAATCCAATCTCTACATTAGGATTAGGTTCCTCAAGACCTAGGTATAAAGATATATTTTTCCATATAGATATGATTACAATGACAAAACAAGGAGAAATAGATAGAAATCATGGTTACAACCTTTAAAAATGATGTGTGATCTTCAATAAGCTCTATGTATCTCCACACAAGAAGCACCTATGTTCTCTTTAGGGTTCTTAAAAAGGATCAAGTGTACGTAAATAACGAGCGAAGGGCGCTATTTATAGGAAAGGAGTCATTTAACACCTACACGACCATCCTATATGGCTGTGTATGAGAATGATAAAATCGTGCAAAATGAGGCTTGCACGACACAAACATGGCTTGTGCAAGTAGGCTGTGTACTTTAAGAATCACTTCTGCCTACTTTTCAACCTCTACATAAGCATGCTACACGGCTTGTGTAGCTTTTTTGTGCACTTTAAAAATGCTTACTAGCCAATTTTCGCCCTCTACACTAGTATTCTGCACAGCTTGTGTAGGATTGGTCATATATGTTGTAAATCTTCCATTTGCCCATTTTTTCATTAGAATCTTACTTAACTCATCCAATTGTCTTTATTAAGCTCAAAAATCTTTCCTTATCCCTAAAATTGATATTTTAACCACATGAGTGTCCTTTTCTTTAATAATTCACATAAAATTAATATTATATAATATCGAAATAATGTGAAGAATAAGGGTCTTTTAACACTTATCAGATATCAATGATAGAATATGTCTAGATGTATACAAATGTATATGTATATCACAAAAAGGACATAGACCTATGTTGCCTATTGATGTGCAACATATCATCTCCTATGTTGCCTCTTCATGTGCAACATAGATTCCTAACTTTTAGCAGTCAAATTAAACAACTTTGAGGACAAAACATCTTTTATGGGGGAGCTATATAATCCCCAGCTCTGAAGTATACTAGATTTTAAAACTTGCTAATATAATGAGATTATGAGAAATATTAAGAAAATATTATATTAATTATTCCCAATATTTTGCAAATCAAAGATACTAAAATATAATTAACTAAACCATGGTTTAGCAATTGAAATGAACTTAGCTCCAAAAATAACACGAATACAGCTAAATATAAAGATTGTAAAATACACTTCAAATTTTTCACAATTAATAAAACTATAGTATATATCGATTAACCTTGTTATTTAATAACTCATCTTATAGGCTTTTAGAGTATTATAGTGGATCTAAACATTAATTATAATGTCCCGTACACAATTGAACATATGAAGCTCTAAAAGCGATTCAAATTTGGTAAGATATAGTTAAACTAAAAGTTAAAGACTTTAGAATATATACATACTTATAAAAAAAATGATAATAAGTTATTTAAAACTTTAAAACAAAAACTATATATTCTAATGTCACATTTGGTATACAAGAATAAACCTGAATGGAACCGTGATTCTAGGTTCCATTCTCATTGCTATGTTTGAATACATTTTTAAGAGCCAAAATCATAGTTCCAGGGAACCAACGGTTTCAACTATGAGGGGAATTCGATTCTACCCTTCAAAAGTGAATTGTAATTCCATTCCTTTCTCACAAATGATTATTATTAAAATTGTTTTTTGTCCTCTTACACATTTATTATTTACATTAATTACTCAGGATAATTATGATAAAATACCATATCAATTATAATCCATTTAATGATGTGTCTAAAAAAGAAATAGATTTATCATTCTTGCTCTCATTTCATTTTGAATAATTGCCATGTACCAAATGTGACATAAGATCATCTATTAGTTACCTTGTTATTTTAGGATAAGTCATAAATTGATACCCATGAACACTATACAATCAAACTTATTTTGAGAAAATTTTAAAAAATCTTGAATTCAATAGTTGGATAAAATTTGTAAGAACGAGTTTGAAACTCATTTAAACTATTTAAATAACACACTTACAATAACCTAACTCATTAAACTAATACAACCAATGTATGTGTGAGTGTGTATATATACAAGCATGAAAATAAATAATGAAAGTAACTATAATTACAAGGATGTTATGATGATTTCATAGTGCGATTAGTAATCACATAGAAACTATAGATCATAGAGTACTTAAGCTTGAATTAACTATTTATAACTTTAAATAAAGTACAAATGACTTAAATACGCATAAATTAAGGAATGTTTAACATTAAACCTTTACTAATATCTAAACTCCTTTTATATGGATTTTACTTAAAAGCATATCCTTAAATTCATTTCAAAATATACAAATCATAGACCTTTCGATACCCATTAAAACACTAAAAACTAATAAGAAACAAACTAGTACTAAAAACACTAATTGAAACAAAAAAAAAAAAAGGAAAATTAGGATCATATAAAACTATTGCCAAAGAATTGTTAGTGACCCTTTTCTATTACACATAGGCATTGATGGTAGCTACATAGCTTTTCTAGAGGAGTCATTACTATTGATGGATTACTATGGTTAGGTAAGTATACTATGGCCTTGCACATTGTTTTTGTGCATGTAGTTTTATTACGCTTTGTAAATGTAATATATATTAAATTGCCAAGTGTATGGGGTTTTAGATGATTTTTGCATGTGCTTGGTGTTTAAACAAGATATCATATGTATAGTGATAATATTACTTCTTAGATAATTGTTACATTGTGAGAAAGAATATTGATTACCTATGAAATTCTAATTGGTTGCCAAGTAGCTTGACTAATGACTAATTAACCACCCTAATGAATTGGTCATGCATTGCATGATTGCATCCTGCATTATTACAGGTCATTACTATTACATGATAGCTCTTTTAGTTTATAGGTAAGGAGTTTCTACTTTATTCCTCAAAAACAAGTGAGCATAATAACATTGTCAAATTTCTACCTCTCTATGTGACCATTGCACTGCTCAATAAAACTGAGTGGTTAGTTATGTAATGCCATCCATTCAGGTATCAACTTAGAAATTGTTATAACTTAGGTGTAATGTTGTTCATAAAACTAAGATATAGGGTTTGATTTTGAAAAATAAGAGGAGATTAAAATTTGTGATAAATATTTGTGTGCCTTTTAAAAGTACTATTTTTCTTTATTGATACCCTAAACCGTAGTTCCCTATGTACTGTTCACTATTGTTAAAACTTTGGTATTATAAGGCATAGATTCGTACCTTACTTAGATTTTAGACAACCAGATGTGATGATTGCATATCATATGCTTGAGTATAGCATTATATATTCTAGCTAGTGAAATCTCTTTGTACTTGCTTAAAGTGTGGTGGTGAGGCATATACTCACTGTTACGCCCCGGAAGGTATCCTAAACGTGGCAGTCCACCGCATATAATATTAAAGCTAATGAATGACAACCTTAGTCATGCAAGAGTTTCGATATCATATGCAAGGCGTGCTTCCAAGATAGTAGGAGACTCATAGGAGTGTTACATTTAAGTAGATAATAAAAACATGCAAGAACTTATATAAATAAACATGGAATATTCATTGGATAATAATCTCTTACATATTCTTGGGGGCATTCCCCCGTCTCAAATAGTCTTGATTAACTAACCATTAATAAGGTATACATAAATACACTATAAGCCTACTATAGAGATTTTCTTAGAAGTCTATGTTCAAAACTAAATACATATAACTTCTCCTAAAAACTCCTAGTAGCTATGGCTCATACCTGGCATACGGGGCTCCCGGTGCCAACTATAGATAATCATACTGTAACAAAAAGATATAGAGGTATAAGCAAATCTAGCTTAGTGAGATAATTCTCATCTACAAAACATTTCCATTTATCAAACAAGTATTTAAACAATCGTATGAGAATGCACCAATCACATGAGCAAACAAATACACAAGATTAACCGGAAATCATGTGTAGCATGGATTTTACGCCCTTCATGTCGGGGGTTGGGAGGTTACAGGCCCATACAACCATTGTAAACCCCGGTATTCTCAGTAGTTAAGTAAACCCCGAGAGTTGAAAAGCGAAACCCTAATCCAGTCCAGTTTAAGTCTAGTGAGAGAAGCTTAGAAACCCTAAATCCGACTTTCATTTGGTTTCATAATAAAAGAAGTTTTATAAAGTAAATGAATATGAATTATTGTTTCAAAGTATATTTTAAACCTTATAAAGTTTTCAATTAGGGAATTTTTCAATTCCGGGCCTTCCCGAACTCAATTACGGAAAAACGTGCCCCGGGCCACAAACTCAGAAAAAATTTCTAGAATATTCATTAGAACCGAAATTTTATAAGGATTTCAAAAATATCAATTTTATAATTTTCGGGCTATAAAAATTACAATTATAGCCTTTTTCCCGTATTTTCGTTACAACCGGTAAAGTAGATGTCTTGTCTACTATTCACAAGTACAACCTACACTACACACTACCCATACCCTATTCTTACATCCTTACAACTACTCATTTAATTTTCTTTTCCAAGAAATTTTGTTTCCTAATTATTAATACATTATTACATATTACATAAATTACAAATTTATCAAATTTCAAACTCTCTCTCTCTCACCCCCCCTCATGGCCGCGCACCCCCTCCCCATTTCCCTCTCATTTTGTTTTATTTTTACTTCTTTATTACAATTAAAACCCTAATGCATGTAATATATAAGCTCCTTTTTCTCTCTCTCCTCATTTTTACTCTTCTAAAATTTTACAAAAGTTGAAAACCCTCTCTTCTTCTCTCTATATTGCCGTGACCCCCTCCCCCCTCACACTCACACACACAAACTCATTTCCTCTTCTTTTCATCTCCACATCTCCATTTAGGTGATGATTCTAAGCCTTATACCTACATTATCTTGTAATGGCAAGATCATTCTTGGTGTTTTCCACTTTTAATCCCAATGAGCATATGCTAGGGACATGAAAACACTAATACAAGAATATCAAGCCATCATAAGAAGTAGATCCTATGTTTAAATGAGTTTTTGTTGAGATATTACCTTGTTCATGCATGTAAAGTAAGGATCTTGCATAGAAATTTATGTTCATGCCATAAAACTCATGATTCATACACTATATATGGTAGATCTAGTGTTTAGACATTCATACCTTCATCTACATTCATGTTCATATGTTATCTTGAACTTTCATGCATTAATGATTATATAAGCTTTGCCTTGCATGTATATAGATGTGTTAGATGGTAGTTTCATGTATAGGAGGCAAGAAACTTGAAAAAGAAAAGATTTTTGGTTAGAAATGTCTTATGAAATTCGATGATTTGGAACCTATTTTAAAAACCACCAAAACCACTTTAAAATCATATTTTTCATGAAAAATGGAAGGTGTATGTAATAGGTACACTTAAGGAATGATTTTTATAAGTTAAATGAGTTTAGGCATGAGTAATATGTAAAACAAGTAGTGAAGTTAGAATGGAAAATTTTGAGATAGTGATTATTGCTAAATTCGTATTTTGGAGTAATGCCTACATAAACACTAGTATCCAAGCTCAAATTGCATGTTTTATGAGTTAAATGAAGTTCTTAGACAATAGTATAATAAAGCTTCAATTTTTTATGCATTAAACAAGTTTTCTATAGGAAAATGCAAGAAAAGAAAATTTCCAAAATTCGGATTTTTGTGAAAAGCTTGTTTAAAAACATATTTGCCAAGTGAAAAATGTGATTTTATGCATAAATGAAGGTCATGGATAGTATAGATGTTAAGGACTCATTTTTATTTAGATAACAAGTAAATTCCAAGAATAAAATCCTAAAAACCCTAGGGAATGTAAAGTTGGAAAGAATAGCTTTTTAGAAGTGATCATTATGGAGTTTCATAATAATTAGGAGTTCATAAGAGTTCATCATCAAAAATCATCAAGACCATGCATATATTGAGCTCATTACATGACATTCATACTAGAATTCATTCATATACCATCTATACATGAATCATCAACTAGAAACATTTTTACCAATTGAAACAATTTTCGGAAAGAGAAAGTTACAGAACAGATCTGATCCCTGTTCGTGACCTTAATGTTTTTAAAACTTGAAAATAATATTAGAAATAGATAGATCTTTCGAAGTAGATAGAAATCGATATAAAATTTGCGAAATTCTAAGTTAAAATGACCAAGTTATGGCGTTTTAAGTTGGAACTTCCGCAAATAGCGAGAATTCCGATTTTGTGTAGTTTAGATGCATAGCTTGAATTAGTTAGTGATGAGATTCTTATTAGGTTGTTCTTATTTGGTAGGTGATCGAGCAAGACGATACCCTACCACCCGACTACTACTATTAAAAGACCGGCGTACCATGGTCGAGTGAGTATTACTTCCACTCTCAATTATTGCTTGTGATTGTATTGATAGTGGCATTAGTTGTTTAGGCAAAGATAAAAATGATTATGCATGATGGGGTATATGGGAATTATATACTGTCTGCTGTTGATATGTGAAGTTGAACTTAAGGAATATCGAAACCGGGTGTTAAGCTACTGCTTGTTTAGCGAGAATTTATATTGATTGTCTGCGAATAATTGTTGGTCACCTAAAAGAATTGGATTAATCTATATTGGACCTCAATTATAATTGACTTCATTCATATCACGACGGGATGGAGCATTAGCATTGTTGGTTTTTCGTGACCCATAAAACGAATATGTTGGTTAATCGTGATCCATAAAATGAAATTGTTGGTTAATCGTGATCCATAAAACGAAATTATTGGTTAATCGTGATCCATAAAACGAATTATTGTTCAGTTGACCGTGAGCTTAAACGACGTCGTACCGTAGGATTCGTTAATCTGCTAACCCGGGATGGAGGGCGCAAATCCATCCACATATGATTTCCGGCTGGTCATATGTTTGCTGAACTCATTTGTTTGATGCATATCATTTGCTTGAGTAACCACTTGTTTGAATGATTTGTCTTAATTGTGATATGGAAGTTTTCACTCACTAAGCTAGTTAGCTTACGCCTCTATAGTTTTTGCTTGTTGCAGCATGAATTCATTTGGCTTAGGCCAAGGCAGGCTACAGCTCAGGTACCGGAGCTAGGAGTTCCTTTAGAAGTTTATTTCGATTTTGTTTAAACTTCCGTTGGAAACTAAAGGACTCTGGATGACTGTAATGGACTTAATATTATTTTGCGGGGGAATTCCCCTTAGACTTTTTAAATTATATATCTGTTTTGGATTATTATCTATGGCTAATGAATGCCACATTAAACTTCTTAACTCCATTGATTGAGTATTCTATTGTCGTAAAGGGACGCTTTACATCTATACAAGACTCAAGAAAGGCTCGGATAGAATTTCGAGAGTCTTATATAGTATGTAGCGGGTTGTTACGTTTAGGATACCCTATGGGGCGTGACAACCATCAATATTTGTAAACTTGCTGGCTCCTACTCGTCCTGTAGACTTTCCGGCTCCTACTAGCCCATGTAGTTCTTACTAGCTACCACTACAACTTCCTTGTTTCCCACACGAAGAATAGCAGTGAAATAAATGTTACTCACAAATATGATATGCATGAATCATTTTCAATATACGTTTAACCAATTAATGTTGAGTTCAAGTTAAAGGCGATCAAAACAATACTCATCATATCAATGCAAGAATCGCAATTTATTTATCAATCCCTCTTTCGATATTCTTAACTTATATTCAACCAATCATAAATCCAAATCACACAATATTTTTTCATTTATCTTTTCCTTATTTTCTAGTGCTACTACTTATAAGCACAAACAAGGAAATATAACTTAGTAAAGGATTAACTCACTCCATGTTGGTAGCTCTTAATTGACGTAGTCTTCCGGGAATATGATCTCGGTTCCTTCTTCACCTAAACAAGATGAAATACCTTCAATGAGTTTTTCATAGAATTTCTATTTTTGAAAACTCTAAATCTACCTTAAAATCGTGGTAAAATAGGATTAGAGGAAATTCCAACTTAAAATGGTCATAACTTGCTCATTTTAACTCGGAATTTCGCATAATATATATCGTTTTCTACTTACTCGAAAAGATCTATTTATTTCTAAAACTATTTTCATCAAACTAAGTCATTTGGGTTCCAAAACTGGGGTGACCAGATTCACCACGAATTTTCACAAAACTTGAATTTCTTCTTTTAATAAAAGCTCATTTTAAAGGGATAGATTTGTAAAACCTTTGTAATGTATATACATATATTTTTTTGACTCATATAAAAATGTATGAAGTTAATGAAGTTATCTCAAACCATTAATTTTTGTAAAAGTAAGGTCTTCTAAAGAAAAGTAGGTCTTTTGAAAACTCCTCTTATTTTTGTTAGAGAATATTTCAAGTTATGAATAATTTCGTTCCCTTGGTCGTTTAAATTTTTAAAGAATGATTTTATTTTCTTAGTTTCTGATACTTCTTGAAAATAACAACAATTCTATCTTATAGAAATAATTTCCTTGTTTCTTAAAATTATTATTTTCATGAAAGGAATTTCTTGTTTGTCAAACAAGCATTGAAAAAGTTGAGTTTAGTAAAGCTTTTGTTTTACTTAAGAATTTATTCCCATGTTATGTATGTATTGTAAAATTTTCCTATGAATTCCTCTAAAATTCTTTAGAAAAGTTTGTTAAGGTAAAATCCTTGGTTTTCATGAAAATTATTTCCTACTTTTAGTTTTAGAGAAAAATTTCTTTTAAGAAAACCTTTCCTTATTTATTTTATTGAGACAAAAATCATTATGTTCATACATGAATATGAACCATAAAGCTATGAAACATAAGGAAACATAATAACTTAAAGAAATAAGCTAGTAAAGAATAAATCAAGCATTGGAACCTTAGCTTCATCAAGGTATCCCGGGACTAAGAATAGACTAGTCCCATAAAGAAAAGAAAAATGTTTTGACTTGATGAGGACAAGTCTAAGACAAAAGACTAGTCTTAAAAACAACATGAAAGTAAATAAATTGCAAGATAGTAAATAGATAGCAAGGAAAGTAAATAAATTGTAAAACAATTGAGCTTATATGCTCTAAAAGGATATATAGCTATATAGATATATTTAGATAATCTATACATAAAAGCAACATAAAAGAAATTTGATTCATAAACAAAAACAAAGTATGAACCTATTGTTGCTTTTTTTAACCTTCGTGGTTTAGAAAACACACACTAAACTCATACTAAGTAAATGAACATAAAGAAAACTTGAAGACTTATCACCTAAGAGAACTAATCTTGAGAGAGCTTTGGGAGGGAATTCTTGTAGAGAATTTGAGAAAGTAATTTTGTTGTGTATGGAAACTGTGAAAGAAGCGGAAGGAAGAGGTGGTATTTATAGGAAAATGTGGGAGGAAATTTGTATTAATTAAATAAATAAAAATTGAAACAAATTAAGGAGGAAGAGGAGCATGGCCGGTGCTACTTGAGTGAGAGAGAGGGAGTGAATTTTATTTTTTGTATTTTTGTTAATAAAAAGTAAGATATGAAATATGTGAAATTGTATTGGAAATGAAAATTGTAAGAAATAGAGGTATGGTTTGTAAGAGTAGGGTGTAAGAAAAAGTAGAGATAGATAAATAGTGTAGAATAGTAGAAAATAGTGTAAGATAAAGTAGACATGATAGTTTAAGTACCGGTAGTAAGAAAATACGCGTATAATTGCGATATTTGATATTTTTAGTTACCGAAAAATTATGAAATTGATATTTTTGAAAACCTTATATTTTTACGAGTCTAACGCTATATTCGGAATATTTTTACTAATCTGACCCTCGAGACACACTTTTCGAAAACTTTGTCCAGTTGTGCTCAAAACGAATTGCGGTTTAACTAATCTGATATTTTTAAGCTTCCTCAGGTTATTACGAACTATTCTACATACTAATCTCTTACTAACTTTCCTAGGGTTGCTTAAACGAGAATGTCGGACTTGAACAGTTGCAAAAGACAAGGGTTTTTTTGACTTTGGGATTCCGGTTGACTTTCTAATTAGGGATTAAGCTTAAATTGATCACAAAACTTTGGGGGTTTACACTCACTATACCACTACTTCCATTACAAGTCTTAGAGTAAAATGGGAATTGGCAAGGTTTTAGTGAAGAGTATTCCTTGACTGAGCTCCATGAGATAGACAGAAAGATAGGTCATTTATAAGATAGATCTAGGATATGAATTAGATGAAGTTAAAAATTATTTGAAGCTTGGTTCCTTATAGGATTTAATAATTGATTTTTTGTTATATTGGAGGGAATACCAAATGGTAGGTCCTTGTTGCCTAATGGTGTAATGGAGTTTTCTATGCATAGAAGACTTCAATTATTATCCAAATGGGGTTTTGGCATTGTTCAAATAAAGTATTATGCTTCTGTATTTCTTCCGTCAATTCTTGCATAAAAGATGAATGGGCTTAGGTTTGCTTGTGGGCACTAATCTAAATTTAAGTCGATGCGTTAGTTCAAACCATAATACACATTAAAAATATATAATAATCCCGCACAATCCTTAAGAAATAGAGAAATTGAGAGTAAGAAAACATACATAATTCTATTAGGATCCAAGTTCTAGTTCTAATGTTTTACATATCTACAAAAGTTTTAAATTATCAAACTACTATAGCCCTCAATGGAGGAAGCAAGGAATGATATATTTCTTCTACTATTACTTTGCTCATATAATGGATTAGTGAATTAAGAAAAGGTTATAGGATTTTTGAAAATCTAGAGGCTCTTTTTCATAAAACTTTGACATCCATGAATGGAGCACCGACCTTAATTATTAGTAGGATACTTATTTACAATACATGTATAAAAGAAATATATGATTTTGTAATTTATTTGCATATAATATATCATAATTATTACCAAAAGTATTTTAGCAAATTCAAATATTTTCAAGATAAAATATCAATCTATATATTAATGCAATAAAGTTACCTATGTTTTCATTAAAAAAAAAACTTATAATAAATAAGGTAGTGTTGGTTGTTATTTATTTATCTTTTCTAATCATGTTTGAAATCTATATTCAATCTCTTTAAACCTAAGATGTTGCCCACCAAAAATGAAAACTTAAAAAATCAAGTAACCTCTCTACAAGATAAGGTCACCACCCATATTGATTGAATCAAGTAACGTGTCTACAAGGTGAGGTGACCACCTACTTTGAGTTTGTTATTACGAGACAGTGAAGAGGGGAAAAATAGAAGTGACATGAAATTGGAGGTAGTGTGTGGTTTTTTTTATATTTTTAGTAATAAAAATGAGATTAAAAAAAATGGATACCAAGGATGGTGACATGTACTTTCATGTTAGTTTTATGAGGATAAGAAAAAAATACCTTAAAAAAATTACAAAAATATCATTGGGTTAAAATATAATCTTCAAAATAAGCAAGTCAAACTTGAAAAGACATGTTTAGTATAATTATATTGAACTTGTCTCTTGAGGAGACTAGTTTATGGCACATTAAACTTTTCTTTTCAATTGACGAGCTTAACTTGACTATTACAATAATGAACGAAATGTTAAACTATTCAGTTTATTGTGAGTTTTGATGAAGAAATGGCTTGCACAATTACTGTCACGCCCTAAAAGGTACCCTAAACGTAACAGTCCACCGTATACTAAACGAGACTTAGGAATCACTATCACAATCATTTGAAAGTCTTGTATTAGATGCAACGCATTCTCTTACGACAATAGAATGCTTGCGCAATTGGAGATAGATAGTCTAACTTGATAGAATAAGCATAAAAATACAAACCACAGATATTCATGATCATTTACAAAATACTAAGGAGCATTCCCCTGCAAAAGAATAATCAGTCTAGATATTAATTTGACAATAACCCGAGCATTTAAGGTTTCCTATGGAAGTCTATACAAAAGCTAAACATAAACTTTTAAGGGAAACTCCTATTCTCGCTTTACCTGAGTTGGCTAAGTCCTGGGATGCAACCATAGGTATGGAAACTACAACAAAAAAAAGCTGTTGAGGTATAAGCTACGCTAGCTTAGTGAGTAAACACTTCCAGAATATACATATCTCACAATTACATACAATCAAGTTGATTTAAACATCCATATGAAATGTAACACATGGGCATACAAGACACATGATCAACCGGAAATCATATGTTAAATGGATTTACGCCCTCTATTCGGGGTTAGCATATTAACGAATCCTGCGGTACTACCTTAAATTACGGTTCTGTTTTATGGCTCACGGCCAACCCATTTCATTCATATCGTTTATAGATCATGGAAAACCAAGCATGATTAAATGCACCATTCCCATCGTGAAGTGATTATGTCCATATTACTTATTAATATAAATAATAACTAATGCAATTTCATAGGTGACCAATCAATTTGCAAACATGCACAATCATGACATATGGACATACATCAATTAAACACCTGGTTTCGATATACTTAGCACATTTTTCTCAAAACATCAAGATAGCATACATAATCCCATAATACCCATCATGCTTTTCCAATTTTTATCTTTGCCTATCATTCTAGTGTAACTACTAGTTACAAGCATAATAAAGAATTGTAAATAGGAAGTATGACTCACTCGACCATGGCCACCGGTCTCTATTCGTAACCATCCGAGGGCAAGAAATCCTTCGATTCGAAGTCACCTAAATAAAATTAATACCCAAATGAGTATTTCAAACCATAA
The DNA here is from genome assembly GCA_024138025.1 of Combretum micranthum. NCBI lineage: Eukaryota > Viridiplantae > Streptophyta > Magnoliopsida > Myrtales > Combretaceae > Combretum > Combretum micranthum. The sequence goes on along the minus strand of JAMXBD010000534.1, from coordinate 796,835 downwards.
CTAATTCTAACGTATCAAACAAAAACTTTTAAGTTCGTAATTTTCTTAACTAGGGGAAATTCCAATTTAAAACGGCCATAATTTGGTCATTTTAACTCGAAATTTCTTAAATAAGCAATCAATTTTTATCTATTTCGAAGGATCTATCTATTTATAATGTTAATCCTAAGTTTTGAAAACTTTTAGGTGTTAGAAAGCTCAGATTAGATCTGATCAATAGCTAAAAATCATATTTCCAAAATTGTTTTGTGAACTTTACATTGTTTCCACCAAGTATATTATATGTGTATGCAATATCAACAAGTTATTATCATGAATGACATGTTATGAGCTATCTATATGTATGTTCTTGATGATATTTGATTCAAAAGAATTTTTTTTTTTGAAAACTTTTACTTCGCAAAAATTTCAAGAATACTTGACTTAAACAACTAGTTTTGTTTCTTGAAAAATCACCTTTGTTTTTACCAAAATAAGGCCTTGATGACCTATATGCCTAATATCTTCATTATTTTAATAAAATTCCTCATTTAGGAGTTGGAAAATAGATGTTTAAGTAGGGGTCTTGCCTAATTACGAATTTTACAAAAATCATAGGGAATAAGAATAGTGTTTGATCTATGTTTTGAAATATTTCCTTTGTTTTAGAAATATACTTTGGTAAAATCCATTTACTCTTGTCAAAATTAAGTTCTTACTACATCTATTCCCTAAGGCTTCTATTTTTCCATTAAAATCCTCATTTTGGAATTTGAAAATATATGTTTAAGTGGGAGTCATTTCTAAATCCGAAATTTGTGATTTGTGTTTGAGATTGTTTCTTGGGTGAAACTCATTTGATCTTTCAAAAATTAAGTCTTAATCAAACCTACTCCTTAAGGCTTCCATTTCTTTAATTAAATTTTTATTTTGGGGTTGGAAAATAGGTGTTTACATATCAACTCTTCCAAATTATGAATTTTAAGTTCTTGTTGGAGTTGAAACAAGTTCTAACTTAACTTCTGTAACCTTTTTTATTTTGAAAATATCTCTTAGTAAAACTAGGTTTAACTTATCAAAATCATTCCTTTACGATACCTATTTCATAAGCCATTCATATTTTATGTAAAATCCTTACTTTAGAGTTGGAAAATAGGTTTTCAAAATGGGTGTCTTTCAAGATCCGAATTTAAAAATTTACTTTTGATGGAAACAAAAATAGATCTTGAGTTTTTGGTAATATCCCATTAATACTATCACACTACAAGTCTTTTATGTACATAAGACAAGTATCTATGGCATTTATGTACTCAAAACAAATAGATTTATGATACCATTCATGTTATGTATGTAAATGCAAGATAGATATTATGAAGATGAGGTTAGTAGTAGAATACTTACACAGAAATATCAACATGAACAATACATAGCAATAATATAGCAAAATATAGCAAAACTACTTAAATGAAAAGATCCACAAACATTGTGATGACAAGAATATCTTGCTCAAGTGTTTCCACCTCCCTCGCATAAAGCTCATGGGGATTTTTGGTGGAATCATATATGTATGATTTTGTCGTTACGTATTTTATTGGTGGTAGGGTTTAGATCTATTACCTATTTAGTATTTGGAACAAGAAAACTTAAAGGAAAAATTTTAAGTGTGTGTATGTGCACGCTAGAGAGGGAAGGGGGCTCATGGAAACAATAGGGATAGAGAAGAGAGAACTTTTTAAAAGTTTGATTTTGTAAAAAAGAAAGAAAGGTGTAAAGTGTAAGGCTTAAAAGGGTTTATATAGAAAAATGTAATTAAGGTTTGTGTGAATAAATAAAAGAAAAATAAAACAAATTGGAGTGTGTACAAAGGGGGAGGGGGGGGGCACTGATTTGGAGGTGAGTAGGAGAGAGAGAGAGATGTGTGTTTGTTTTGTGTAAAAATTCAAATTTTATAAAGTAATTTAAGTAATAAAAATGTATTGGAAAAGTAAATTGTAAGGAAGACCATATATAATTGCACAAATGGTCTAGATAAATTGAGAATGATCTAGACCTATAGAGTGTTTGAAGGACCTCAATAACAGATCCGAACCAATTAGAAAAGGTTCGAACCATTTTACACTTGAAGAATAGCAAAGTTCTTAAAGGTTTGGACCAGTTGGAAATAAGGGTGCAAACGAGCCAGGCTTTTGCCGACTCATTTATTTTTTAACGGGCTCGAGCTGAGCCGGGTTTTTAACTAGCTTGAAATATGCAGGCTCGAACCTAAGACCGTTAAGTTTTTTCAAGCTTGAACTCGGCTCATTTCGCACATATAATTATTTTTTAATTATATTTATAATATTAAATTAATATAAATAATTTTATATAATATTATATACATATTAAATAAGCCCTTATCGAACCCGTTCACGAACTTGGCTCACGAGCATTTAACGAGCCTGTTCACGAGCTTGGTTCGTGAGCCCTTAATGGGCCTGTTCACGAGCCAGCTTGCGAGCTTGAGGACAAGCTTAGGCTCAGCTCATTTAGCTAAACGAACCTTAGTTGGAGCTCGAGCTCGGCTTGTTTAGCCAAACAAATCGAGCCAAGCCAGGCTTGAAACGATCAGAGCTCAAGTAGCTCACAAATAGCTCGGCTCGTTTGCAGCCATAGTTGGAAAAGGTCCAGATTTTTTAAGATCAAAATGACCAAATGTTCTAAACCAGTTGCAAAAGGTCTAGACCTTTTATATTCATTCAACTAGTCATTAGGTATTTAATGTCTAACCTTTGTGAGGGTTTTAGGGGGCAACAATTAGGGCTTTTAGGATACTTATAAATACAAATGTTTGGGTAGTTGAAGGTTGTATATAGTGCTCATAAATTGTATTTAAATCCTTGTAGACACTCTTTCAAAGCTTATATTATAATTTTATTATTTCGTGAAGTGAAACAAAAAGTATAATTGGTGGTGGTTCTTTTGCTCTTTATATAAAACAAACATGAAGTCGAAGTTTTCAAAAATTTACGAAGATCACTAATAAGTTCTATTCAACTTTGATCGCAATCACCACATAGGCAAGCGCACCAACTGAAGTAGCATAAAAATGTTAGGTCATATTCCTTGGGGATCATTAGTATCTACTGTACTCACTTTTCATCTATTATCTAGCCAAAGAAAAACTTAAAACTTAGAAAAACATTATAAACAATAAAAAAACAAAGCTAAGTTAAAGCTAAATATACACGTTTTCACGGCAAAGTTATGAAATAGGTTTTGGTTAATATAAGAAGGAGCTTTTTAAGGTATATTTTACCAAATCTTTATCATGTGATTTGTTAACAACTCAAAAAGTTGTTAGCTGGGTATACTTATACGATTGGATTTACTAAGGTAAGCTAAAACCTCTCTCAAGATTATAAACTCTAGATCTAAATCAGACCTTCAGAGTCTCTTCACAAGCTATCAACAACCTAGATCCGCATGAAGTTTAAGAATTCTTAGATTTAAAACCCATTTTTATGAAGTCAAAATCAAGTAATAGAAAGTTTCATTATCCCTACCTTTAAGTGATCATGAGAATTCATAAAAAAAAAAAAAAAAAGATCTCTCAATTGGTTATGTTGATATTATATATGAATCTACACGATGCACTCACATAAACTTATGAGTTAGGGTTTTGGCTATTAACTACAAGTACACAATCAATGGTCAATTAAAATGCATTAAAACCACATGAATCAGGTCTTGGTTTTACAAAATTCTAAGTTAAAATGATTATTTCTCCATAGATATGAAGATCAAACACAGATTCAAGAGAAATAATATGAAATAAAGCTAAATATTACCGTTTAAGCATAAGGTCTTACAAAAACAAAATGTCGGGTTAATATGAAATTACTTAGAAAACTTGAATCTCTAACAAAAAGAAAGGTTTCTCTTACTAAAAATTTTATCTCTACTCTATACTTATATCAAGAATTTGTTATATATGGTACAATATATTTTACAATGCCTCTATGTGTTTATTTATGGATGGTTGGCATAGAGAATCATGAAAATATTATTTATTAATGTGGTAGAATCTTTCTAACGGATTTTATCTTATTCTTCACTCGCATTTGCAGGATAGCACATGTCTGACAGAGTCACTTTTCGCTACTTGAATCGCTGGCTCGAAGGTCGGCCGCGATATATACCGTGTCTTAAATTATAAGGCATGGTTCTTTCTTAATGCAAATCACAATGCAAATCGAGGGTACGATTGAGGGTGCAATTTGGACTTTCGCCTTATTTTCTTACCCTTAGTTGGGATATTTAGGCCGTAGTTGGAATCTTTCTTCAAACATTTTTGTTATTTTGTTCCAGTCTTGATTTAAATCACTTAATTTCTTCTTTTTATGATCTTTGGAACTGAAAAACAATATTTTCACAATAATAGCACAAAATCATAGGAATTTATCTAAAAATAAATCAAATAAAGAATAAATTCCTATGGGTTGAATAAAGTAAAAATAAATTCTCAATAGTGCCTCTAGTTTTAGAATTTGCTCTCTTGTAAAGGTACTATATTTAGTTTGTCGAGTGTTATTGATGGAATCTTAAGTTTTGCCTAAAGTGTTATTAAGTTTGTTACAAAGGCACAACTCAAGTATGTGTTATTGTGTTGGTTATTGTGTTGTGTAGCTCCAATGGAGCATTTGTTAGGTGTTAAATAAAAATGTGTGAAGTCCTCCTTGAGTGAGGCATTATTGTGGATCCTTAAGATTAGGAAGTAGGTTGAACTCCATGTTAAATCTCGATGCAATCTTCTCTAATCCCTACTCTTTATTTATTCCACTTTATCATTGTAGTTTAATTTGTTATTTTGCATGCTTTAGGCATAAAGTTTTGAAAAGAAGTAAGCATGATAGCACATCGTAATGTTACATGGTTGTTTTAACAATTAGTATTAGACCTAGAACTCTAAAATCAATGCTTAACCACATCTAGAGTTAAAGATCATAGCTAGTAACATTTTAGGATTTTTAGAGGGTCAAGCAATAAATAAGCCACCTATATTGACCGATAATAACTTTGTCTATTAGAAATGTAGAATGAAAATTAAAAGCACAAGATTTGTCCTTATGGAGTATTGTTGAAAATGGTCATATAGTAATAGAAGGAAGAAATGACAATTGTACTAAAAGGGAAAAAGAAAAGCTATAATTAAATGAAGTCACTATGAATATACTATATTGTGGCTAAAATAAAAATGGCTTTAGTAGAATATAAACATGTAGATCCACAAAAGATCTTTGGGAAAACCTTGAAGATACCTATAAAAGGATTTACAAGAGTAAAATTTGCTAAAATTATTCTTCTTTGTGGAGAATTTGAAATTTTAAAAATGAAGAATAATAAGACAATAGATGAATTACATGATAGATTTATTCATATTTTGAATTAATTGTCTATTCTTGGTAGGAATTACTCTAACATTTGAATTCGTTCAAAAATACTCAGATCCTTGCCAAAGGAGTACAAGGCAAAAAGAGTGGCAGTAGAGGAGGTGCATGACTTAAGCTAATTATCGAGGGAGCAACTTCTTGGCACTCTAAGGCACATTAGATAATCAAGAAGCAAAGAGATAAGTCAACCAAGAAGAAGATCACTCTAAAGGCATCTTGCTACAACTTGAGCTCAAGTAAAGAAGATGATGGCACATTGGACAAGCTTACAAGGAAGATAACCAAATTCTTAAGGGTAAAGAAGATGATGTCAAGGCCTTAAACTCAAAAAGGAGCACTATTACTTGTTTCAAGTGCAACAAACCAAAACATGTTCAATAATATTGTCCAAATGCTAAGAAGGGAAGCAAATGTGCAAAGAAGAAAGCTTATGTAGCCACACAGAGTGATGAAGATTTATCCAACTCGGATGAAGATATATGTCTAGTGGCCCTGGATAATAAGGTATGCTCTACTTCTTCACATGTTCCTTAGATGAGATTTGTGACATGTATGATAAAGCATGTAATGAACAAATTAAGATGAAAAAGAAGAATATCATGCTTAAATCTTTCATGAAGAAAGTTGGAAACAAGCTTGATGTGTTTAAAAATTAGTTTGATGAAGTAAAAGTTGAAAATGAGAGGTTAAATGAAGAAATTCAAGTTTTCAAATTGGAAAATACTAATTAAAAAAGAAATGATGAACTAAACAAAACCAACAATAAATTGACAATTGAAAATGATTTGGTTGATCTTGAAAATAAAACTCTAAATGGTGATGATAAGAGTGATGTTAGTATTAGTGATTGCATGAAGGAGCTAGTTGAGCTTAAAATGAAAAATGAAAGTTTGAAAACTAGCTTATGTGAAGCAATTGCAATTATAACCAAATTCACCAAAGGTGAGAAGAATTTAAGCACTCTCCTTGGAAAGCAAAAATATAATTCCAATAAATATAGAATTAACTATGATAGAAACAATAGTTACAAGCCTCATAAAACTTAGCTTGTAAGAGCAACTTATGGAACTTGCAACTATTGTAAAAAGCTAGGTCATATTGCACACAATTGTGCAATAAGGAAAGCAATGCATTCGAGTCACAAAAGTAAGTTTGTGTAGGTGCCAAAATGAGAAATTCTTACTTTACCTAATCCCAAAGAACTAAAGCAACAATGGGTACCAAGTGTTTTTATAGGTACCAAAATGGGATTCTCAATGAGGTATATTTCTAACTTGCTTGAGTGAAATTGTTCAAGCCCTTGATTGTTGAGTTGATAATGTCTTGATATGCTTTAATGTGCAAATTTTGATGTTATGGTGTTTTGATGCATGATTTAAGCTAAATTTATGCTAGAATTCGTTTTGAAATGAATGAAATTGAATTTTCATGTTTTTGGTGCTTAAACAATATTTTGTCATGCTTGATATTGCCAACTAAACTTGTGTGAATGAGTGAAAATTCATCAAAATGTGTTTAGGCAAATTTGTGCACTTTTAAGAAATATTATCATGTTAATTTTAACTAAAGCTTGCACAAATTTTTTATTTATGGAAATTTATGAAGTTTTGAATAATCGTATATATTTGTTCTTTATCCTTCTTATGACATGAAATATACTTTATCTTTTTTATGAGTCCATTAGAAGATAAGTGTTAGTTGCACAGTTAACATGTCCAGGTTGTTGTGAAAACTAAGTATAACTTATGTTTCATTTAATTAAGCATTAAGTTTTTTAACCTAGTTGTAAAAAATGCTTTTGAAAATCAAATGCTTAATTAAGAGGGAGTGTTATGTTGAGGGGAAGTTAACTATGCAATAATTGCTCTCATCAAAAAGGGGAAAATTATTGAATTATTGAGTTTATAGTGAATTTTGATGAGGAAATAAATTGCATAATTACCCACTTGATTGAAATAAGTTACACTTCATTAGCAAAACATATATGTACGTTGAGATACTTGAAATTGTGCATATTGTGCTTTGTATTTTTATAAGTGATGTTTTTCACAAGTAGTCTAAATCAATTGAGAATAATTCAAACCTATAGAGTGTTTGTTTTTAATTTTCATAGGACCTCAATAATAGATCTAGTCTTGATGAAAAAGGTCTAAACCATTTAATGCTTGAAGAATGGCAATGTTCCCAAATTCATTCAACTAGCTATCGGACATTTAATGTCCAACCGTTTGTGAGGGTTTTTGAGACAACAACTAAGGCTTTTGCGAAGCTTATAGATACAAATGTTTGGTAGTTGGAGATAGCATATAGTGCTCATAAATTGCATTTAAATCCTTATAAACACTATCTCAAAACTTATTGTAATTGTCTTACTTAGTGAAGTAAGAGAAAAGGTATAATGCCTCTAGTTTTCTAATTTACAATCTCTTAAAAGGTACTATATTTAGTTTATCGAATGTTATTGGTGGAATCTTAAATTGTACCTAAAGTTTATTATAAAGGCACAACTCAAGTATGTATTATTATTGTGTTAGTGATTGTGTTGAGTAGCTCCATCGAAGAATTTGTTTAGTGTTGAATGAAATGTATGAAGTTATCCTTAAATGAGAACCGTTGTGAACTGTAGAGGTTAGAAAGTGAGCTTAACCTCATGTTAAATCCCAATTCAATCTTCACTAACCCTTACTCTTTATTTATTTCACTTTATCATTGTTGCTTAATTTGTCTTTTTGCATGCTTCAGGCATAAAGTTTTGAAAAGAAACTATTAAGCATAATAGCACATCCTAACTATTACATAGGTGTTTTAACATTAAACTTGTCTTCAACTTTCTAAATCTGATGTAGATGGGTTAGTCTTGATTATATGAGCCAATGGTTCATACTATGTGAAAAAAAAAAAAAATTAGAAAATATATTATTTTGCCATAAAAGTTAGTCTTAATTTATAATCCAATAGGAGTTACAAAACCTACTGCACCATTATTATAAACGATTTCAAGCCCTATGAGGAGCAACTAGAGCTCGCCTAGTTGATGTTGTTTGATCCTTGAAAAAAATGCTATTTAAGGTCTAAAATGAGCTATTTTATATTTTTAGAGATTGTAATTTCACATTTTCTAGAGTTTTTGTTTTTATAAGCATGAATATAGAGTTTAATTTTAAGATTATTTACAATATGGTGACATTTTTATAATTTTCATTAAAATATTTATTTTTTTCCCTGGATCCTATTGATCCCCCACCCCCACCAAAAAGGATTCACAGTAGAGAAGGGCCGAAAGCATATGGGCCTGGAAAGATAAGCCCATCTTATCCAAAACCAAACACGCGTCGCGCATGCATTTCTTCTCCATGTTAACTATCTTTCTATTATCTGCTCTCGGTCTTTGCTCTCTTTAAGTCCAATCCCGTTTCCACGACCAAAACAACTTCGCATTTCGCGACCCAACGGACCGGAAAAGCGTTCCCATCATCATTCATCCCTCGTTACACATCGCTCCATTCCAACACTTGTTTTAATGAATCAATGATTAATAAAATGAAGATCGCGGGTTTTGGCGGGAATCAGTTAGGCCAGATACTGGCAGCAGCTGCTGTGGCTCTTCTCCTCCGCCTCTTCTCCGGACCAGGCCCTGCTCTTCTGCCGGAAGACGACTTCGAAGAGGATGACGCCGCCGTCGACGGAGAATCCGATATGGAGGCTCCGGCCGCCGGGAAAATCCGTCCGGTGACTATCCGGTGGCGCAACATTACTTGTTCGCTCTCTGAGAAGTCTTCAAAATCAGTGAGTGCTTACTGCAGTGTAATTTACAACACGTTTTGTTATCCAGGTGCACATGCTACTTTTCTGGAGCTTAGCCTTACATATATGCTTGCTGCAATCTCTGCTCTGTGGAGTGTAATTTAGCATTTTCGTAATAAGCTTATGAATTTGCTCTGTATAGTTAGTAAACATATATGTATGTGTGTGTGTGTGTGTGTGTGTGTGAGAGAGTGAGATAGAGAGAGAGAGAGAGGGAGAGGAGTTCCTGGATTGAGTTCAGACATTATGTCTCAATGGAACTAGCGTCAAGCATGTATTTTATCTGTAGCTGCATAGAAAACAATTTTATCTGATTCTATTTCATAATTATGATAAATTTTCTGATTGAGATATAAGAATTTACACAAATTCACGTGCTTTTAAGAGAAAAGATTGAAAATGAGAGATTATACATGTTCTAGGAATAAATCTTATTTTTATACACACAAGAGAAAAGAGGGGAAAAAAACTATTACTTGTATTCTGTCTTAAATGTAATTAATACATGGTTTTCCAGGTTAAGTTTCTGCTGAAGAACGTGACTGGAGAGGCAAAACCTGGTAGATTGCTGGCTATAATGGGACCTTCAGGGTCAGGGAAGACTACTTTGCTTAATGTTCTAGCAGGCCAGCTAGTGGCATCACCTCGGCTGCGTTTGTCAGGTCTTTTGGAGATCAATGGACGGCCTCGATTGAGCAAATCTTACAAGTACATTTACCTTGATAGCTATCTGATTAAATGCTGTGATTGGTTAGATTATGTGAAATTATATATGGATATATTTGTCGGTGCAGGTTTGCCTATATACGGCAGGAAGACCTTTTCTTCTCACAGTTGACCGTGCGAGAAACACTTTCTTTGGCTGCTGAACTTCAGCTTCCAGAGATCTCTTCTGTGGAAGAGAGGGATGAATATGTGAATAATCTCTTGTTCAAACTAGGCTTGGTAAGAAACGTTATTGCACTAATTTGTGGTAGTGGAACTTTATTGCAATTCGTTATTTGATGATTTCTGGCCTTTTCCTTGTTAAACTCATACATTGTCCTTACCATTAACGAATATATTAGTATAAATGGATCTGTTGCTCTCGAAACACTATCAATTTATCAATTTAATGATGTGTTCATTCATTTTTATAACCATGGGATCCATTTCTCTCCCTATTGAAAGGTCAGTTGTGCTGATACGAATGTTGGTGATGCAAAAGTACGTGGAATAAGTGGTGGCGAGAAGAAACGTTTATCCCTTGCATGTGAATTGATTGCAAGCCCATCCGTTATCTTTGCTGATGAACCCACTACTGGTATTGTTGCACATGTTTTTTATTCTTTTGGTCTTGATAGAACTTATTTTCCTTTTGAATGCCTCCTTCCATTTGCAAGATACTCTTTTGCATCTGCATGTCCCTTGGAGCTTTCTTCTGTACTTTTTTTGTTAGTTTAAAAAAACTTTAGTCAGAGAATGATAACTCCTTAAGTTGCTACCACATATAGCAATACAAGATAAAATAGTTTTACATGCATGCATTGTATTGTAACAGACTAACAGGTAAAATTGATAATCATCCTCTCAAATATGCTTATTTTCACTTCCTGCTGTTTTTACATGTGTGATGTCTCTTTATCTCTATTAGCGGACATGCAATAAAGAGAAGTTCCATAATTAATATTGAAAAGATCTCCATGTGTGTGACTGTTTATATTTACATTGAAGTTTGTTAAAGAAGAAAACAAACTGCCTGGTAATTGCATAATAAAGAAGTTTTCAAGCCTTCTTCTCTCAGCAAGCTAAGCCAGGTCAGGCTGGAAGCAATTTTTTGACACTATCTGAACTCCAAGTTGAAGACAAAGCTGACAGCATATCAATTTGCACTTTTGATACCATGACGAATTCAAAAGCTTAAGATTATTGATATGGTGTGGGCTTTTATTTTTACTACTTGCCCCCCAAAATTTACACAGTAGAAGCCTCTTCAATCTAGACAAAAATGAAAAATTGAGGGATATAGAATGTGATAAAGTCTTAAAGCAAACACTCACCTAAAAAAGAAAGAAGAAAGGTGAAGCATCATGACTATACATGGCAATGGAATTGACCATTCTTTTGGATTCCTTACCTAGCAAAGTTTCTAGATGTTAAATGAACTCATCAAATCTAACTAAGTGATTTCTACCTTATACTACTCTCCAATCATTGTTATATGTGGATCCACTCAATTATATTGTATTTGTGTTTGTATGAAAAGCTTATTGCCTATTTCTCTCTCACCATCACCAAAAATCTCCCCGCATTAATTCACCTCTTCTATTTCCTTAACATTTTGGATGTTTTCATTTCTTTATGCCTTGTTTATTTTGAGGTAATAGAGACAGAATAGATGCTTTGCTAGTTATTCTTGGAGTAGCATCTATTTTGTGGTTTGTTCGAAACTTGACTGAGAAATGATGATCCCATGAGGTTTTTTCTATTCACCCTCCATATAAATTAACTGTATATGAGGTTGTAATAAATTACCCACTCATCAAAATGGTACTACTTTTGCATGACCATCATCGCCACTACCTTGGACCAAAAATGCCATTGCCCCCATCACTACGGCCATCACCAACGCTATTGTCAACACTGCCACCTCCACCACTGCACCATCATTGTCATAAATCTTACTACCACCATTATTACACAATTATCATAGCCATCGTGTTTACACCATCAACAACACCATTGCTGATGCTACCACCTCCACAATGACTATAACTCCCACTACCATGACTGCCAACACCTATGGTTACTATTAATTTTATCAAGCGCCCCCTCCCCCTCCCTCGCTCTCTCTTCCTTCACTACTAGCACTAGCATCATTGTTGTTGCTACAATAGCACTATTGCATCTCTACCTATCACCACCGCCACCACATGACAACTGTAGTTGATGTTGCCACCAATACTACCTCCCCAACTTTGTCATCAACAAATTGATACATCTGCCATCAACACCACCAGCTACTACTACCATCAACACCACCAACCACTTCTATCTTAACCACCATTACTACCATCATCACCACCATTCTACCACTACCAGTAGGCCAACACTATTGCTACCTATTACTTCATCTTTGCAGTGATACTGCGACCACCACTATCACCAGCACCACCAACATTTACACCACTGCATTACCATCATTATTATCATGGTTCAGTGGTGGTAGGGGCAGCAGGAAAGAGTTATTAGTAGTGGGATGGGGAGGAATGCATGCAAATGGGGGCATATTGATAAGTTTATTTTATTCACAACTCAATACTTCAATATGATAATATGTAAAACAATTGGGTAGTTATTTCCTATGACAGAGACTATATGAAGTAACTAATGGAACATATATTACTTGGCTTTTCCAAGTAATAGTTGTTCCCAAAGATTAGTTTTCTTGTTCTTCATCTTTGTAGTCTTGGAAGTAAAGGGATTCTTTTTTTCCTTTATTTTTTTTATTCACAAGATTTAATTTTTTTCTGTGAAAAATGTCATAATAGAGGTACTGAGTTTAGGGGATAACCTAATATATTTGAAGTTGTTGGAGGTAAGTGCACAAGGGGCAAACAGGATGCAAACATGATTTACCCTTAATATTAAAGAGGATTCTTTTTTTTTTTTCTCTCCCAACAGCATGTATATACTATCCTAGATATATATTTTTAGCAACGCCAATTGGAAAATATTGTATTGTATAGACATATCGTCTAGGGCATATTTCTAGTTACATTTGTATAGAAATGTGCGGTTGCTGTGTTCTGAAATTGTCTATCCCAATTTTGGTAAGTCTGACAAGAGCTCAAAAGAATTTGTTACAATGGCCATATTTATCATTATTACTCAAGTTTTTTATTCTCATTGTCTCCTGTTTCTCTATTTTTATGTGGTATTGGAGCTACCAATAATGACTCAAATCTTGATCATAGTTATTAATCTAAACTTAATTGGGTAATGATAAGAAATTCTTAAACCATTATGTCAAACTACAGAGTCACATTGTCATTCTTGAGTCTATATTCAACAATGACTTGCTTGATTGTCCCTATCATTGCATCTATTAAATGTAATTACACGGTTAACTAATTTAAAAAATTAAGCTGGAAGATGTACACGAGATGTATTTTTTTTCCTATCCTTTCCTCGTTTGTAGGCTTAGATATTGATAGATGTCCCTCCTATGGAATTATGTACGATTACATTGTTATACAGGATCTGAAAATGGGCATCTGCTGTAATATTGAGTTAAATTTGGATATGCAATCAACTAGGTCAAAAGTCTAAGATGCAAACATACGTTTCATATTCTCAACACTCTAAAGCACGTATACCAAAATTTTGGATTTCAGCAATCAGAAATTTACATTCTTGTGCCTCCACTCTTTATGTTTCATTAATGCCAATAGTGTACTTGTGAGGATTTTGGCATATGCAAAACTAAGTTATCTTGTACATGATCAAAACTTCTGTCTGGTATCTTAGAAGAGTGTTGACTAAGTGGAGTTACTGAATCTTCAAGTACTAATTAACGAAAAAAAAATCTTCAAGTACTAACATTTGAATTTTTTCCCACTGCTTTTCTTTTCTCAGCTCTTTTTATGAAAAAGTATTACTCCTTGTTGCAAGCAGGGTTAACTACAATAATTGGAACCGAGTCAGATGAAGTGCTTATATTTCTTTCTTGTTCTGTGATGAAGTAGGCTTTCCAATGAAGTTTAATATTAAAATGTCACTGGTGATTTTTCTTTGCAGAACGTTATTCTTTTTCTCATTACTCCATTTGATGCTATCAGGGCTTGATGCCTTCCAGGCTGAGAAAGTAATGGAAACCCTACGACAACTTGCAGAGGATGGACATACAGTTATATGCTCCATACACCAGCCAAGAAGTTCTATATACTATAAATTTGACGACATTGTGCTTCTAGCAGAAGGTGCACTTGTCTATGCTGGTCCTGCACGTGATGAGCCTTTGAGATACTTTGCAAAATTTGGGTGTGTACCATAATCTTTCCTTCTATGTTTACGAAAATTATTTAGATTACCATATTGATCAATTACCTTGGAGTCTTTTTCTCCTATAAATTAGTTGGGCATAAGATTAGAGCCTTGTCCTCTAATCATAAGAGCCAATGCTCCAAATGGCTAGTGATTGAGTACCCCTATGCCATCTAGCATCGTGTTGAAGTAAAAGGATTTGCTGTATCTCCTCTGTCATCATTATAATCTTGAAAAGTTTCATGTTTTTCTTTCTTTCTTTCCTTCTTTTTCTTCCTCCTTTTTTTTTTTTTGGTTTGGGGGGGGGGGGTTGGGTTTGAGAAACCTCATGTATATTCAAGGATGGATTTGCATATTTAAATTATTTTTATCTGGTACCTAGGACTCTTGATGTAATACACCTGTGAAAACTAGAAGGTCAAAATGATTAATTGTTAACAGCCCAAATACAAGAAATATAGGTCCCTCCATATTGACTTTATGATTTGATTGTTGATGCATAAACATGTATGCAGTGATAGATATATGCATATCCTTAGGGCTCATTAGCAACAAGGCCACCTTCTGGCAGTTATTCTAGAAAATGTTTGTATTCTGAAAATTGCATAATGATCATATTGCCATTGCTTCTGCACTACAAAGGAAAGGTATCCATGGGACCACATCACATATCACTATCACCTCATATAGAAATTTGTCTTACCAATATAGACAAGAACTCGCCCCTATTTGTTGACTTATACGACACCCTTATCATTAAACCATTGTAGACTGTATATGCTCTTAAATGCATTGAAGTGTGGAACTGCAACTCGTCCACCTGAAAGGACCAACAGAGTAATAGATAGCCAATGTCATGTTGACTCCAATCAACCAATGTTGCCACAAAAATATGATAGATTGAGAAGATCAAATTAAAGGGAAGTCTCTTCTAGGTTTTCAATGTTATCATAATTCACTAATCATCTCTACTTACAATTAAACTTGTTTAATAACCCTATGCTTGGGTTATTGAGGGCAAAATAATTACTAATTAAATGAATAGATGTGAAAAAAATTAAGAACACATCCTTTCCCAATTGAGGCCTTTGAATAAAAATTTACAATAGCTGAACTTGGTCAAACATAGGTTTTTTGTTTGGATGCCTAGTAGGGACGAAGCAACTTTGTTTGGATCTTATGACTCTGTTGGAAACTTAGAATCATCTTTGGAAGATTTGATCAAAATCCTCTTGAGAGCACCTGGATGCTTCTTTATGTCCCTGCAGGTACGGTTTGTTTCCCCTATCACTGACTCGTTTCCCACCTGTTCAAAATTGTCAATGATTTTGATGCCTATCATACTTTTATCTCAATCCATCCATTCTCTCTCTCCTGTCCCTATCTCTCTTTCCTGTTTTACAGCATTGGCCTCTACGACACTATCTACAGGTTCTTTCTATATTGACTGACATATCAGAACAACTTTGGTGCTTACACTTTCTATTTCAGATGTTCAAGATACCAGTATGTGTGTAGTCAGTTAACAGCATCTCATGAAGCATGATGCCTCTGCAATCACTTGCATTCACAAAGCTGATTGGGCTTAAAAATTCAGCATGTGTTTGCTTTTTCACTGTCTTTTTCCATGAATATACATGTGGAAAGGCAACCAACCGTAACATGCTTCAAAGCTTAAACAAAGTCAACTTCCTCCCCCAGGGGGTGGAAGGGGTTGGTTTTGTGGTTTGGGGGGGGGGGGGTGGGGGTTGGTGTTTGTTCAAAAAAACAGTGTCAACTTTGAAATGGCCTCCTTACTTCTTTTAATTATTTTCACAAGACTTGTTAAATGAGGTTCTCCAGGACAAAAAGGGTGTAATGAGCCGTGATATATTTTGGTGCGTTGATGGAAATTTGGTTAAATTTATGAGCTACTAAAGGCTTCCGCATTCTTTTTAGCCCATTAGTTTTGCGTTGTAATTCTTAACTTGATGCTTGATTTTTCTCATAAAAAATAGTAATACAGATAAGAATTAGAGCAAATCAATGATACCTTAAGATTCAATTTTCTGTGCCTGGATGGTCCTGGTGTTATTAGAGTGATGTTAAGGAAGGGGAGATTTGATGGTCAATGTTCTTAGCTTTCTCAACTCAATGAAGAGAATAGTTAGTGACTGGGTATTCAAACATTTTAGATGATAAATTAAGAGCAAAATTCGTGATAGCTTTTATGCTGGAAAAAAGTCCATGCCTCACTGCTAAATTGCTAAGGAAATAATAATGAAATGTAAAGGTGAATGAATTATATCTCAGGCTTGATCTGGCTCAGTCTTATTTGTAGTATCAGCACCTCATATTCGAAAAAGCTGCATCTTCGAATCTCACACCATTGTCAAGAACAGTCCTTATTAGTAGTGCTCCCTGAGTACTGATCAATTATAGATTGCATCTATAGGGCTACAAACAGGTCTTGCTTCATGATAATCAAAGAGAAGTGGTCTTGCAAGCTCTTTTGATTAATTAAATGTTGATCTGGCTCGAGTAATTGCATCATCTCAAACTTAATATTGTCAGATATTGGTACTTATTCTTTCTTATCGATACCCCTCTTGATATTTAAACAACTATTTGACCTCATATGGATTTGTGTTTTCTAATTGACTTGGTGGATGCCTTCGTGACATTTTGACTGATTAGTTTCCACTCAATAGGTATCTTTGCCCGGATCATGTTAATCCTGCTGAATTCTTGGCTGATCTCATATCCATCGACTACAGTTCTTCTGAAAGTGTTTACACTTCTCAGAAAAAGATAGATGGATTAGTTGAATCATTTTCCTTACAGACATCAACCATATTATATGCAACTCCTCTTATGAGAAAGGAGGGTTTTGGGGGAAGCAAGATATTTGGAGAGAGGACAATCTTCAAGCGGAAAGGGGGCTGGTGGAGGCAATTTTGGCTGCTTCTTAAACGAGCATGGTTGCAGGTTCATCCATGCAGATCACTCTTATTCTAAGCACATATGCCTGCACGTACATAACTGAGGAATAACGTATTATTTGTCTTTACATCAGCATAATGTGTTTAGACAAGCTGTGTAATGTAGGAGAATGTCTTCAGGTGTTCATGCTTTCCATATGCTTTCGTAATTTGCTGGTATAACTATTGTCAGTCCTTTTCTTCCTCTTGTACCCATCATGGCAGTGGATACTTTACTGAAGTTTAGATGCATACAACCCTGATAAGTGAAATCTTGTTTACCTGACCAGATATACTATATGATCTGGCTTTTCTAAAATGCTTCAATTAAACATTGCTTTTGGGCTCAATAAACAATTTTTCTTGTAAGCATGAAAATGTCTGGGCATTCTTAAAAACTGCAATGCCTTCCAGGCTTCTCGTGATGGGCCCACTAACAAGGTGAGGGCAAGGATGTCTGTTGCATCAGCACTAATTTTTGGGTCAGTATTTTGGAGAATGGGAAGATCCCAGACATCCATACAGGACAGAATGGGTCTACTTCAGGTAAAGATTATTACTGGTTATATATTAAGCCTTTATAAGTAAACTGCTGCAACTTTGGCCATATTTTTTGTACGCCTTTTATAGTACGTATGCTTATTGAAAATTTTTCTGTAAAAAGTTCAGCTAAGGTTATCAAGTATTCTACAAATGATGTAGATATTGATGTATGCAAGCAATAGGTGATTCTTAGTGTAAGAGAAAAAGTATCTTTGTGGAATCAGGGTAATGGCTGTTCATATAGGGAACTAGAAAATGCTAGTCGAATATTTATTACTTAATCCTTGAACACTACAATGTTAATCAAACACGCATAGAAATTTCATAATTAGGAAATCAGATTGCAAAAAAGGATTAGTGAATGAATGATATTCAGCCCTTGTTTTCCAGAAGACAAGTGTTTTTACTGCAAGTACTTTATTTAAAATCAGAACATATCTCATCAATTTCTCAGTTCTATTAGGAAACTTTAGACACATGAGGGGTATTGGCAGCTTCTTTATCTTCAACCTCAACTCCGCCTTCTGCAGTTTAAACAGGTCGTTTAAATCTCCACTATAATGGTGATATTAGAAAAAATGCTGGTAGAAGTGTCATTACCTGATCCTCAAATACTAATAATTTCAAGCGAACATGCATAGCAAGATCATAATTAGGGAAATTCACAAGAAAGTATTAGTGAACAAAATAATAATCATGCTCTGTTTTTCAGAAGAAAAGACAAGTGGACCCAGTGCTTTATTTAGGTTCGGAATAAACCTATCATGTTCTCTATTCTAATAAAGAAATTTAAATGCAAGGGATTCCACCAGCCTCTTTATATCCAATATCATCCTTCCTTCTCCACGAAATGCAAAACATTGTGAAAGGGACTGGCAAACAACTTTGCATTGTGAATTTAGTCATGCAGTTCAATCGAATTAGCTTCACATGCAAGTTAATAAAGAGATTTTTTAAGGATTTTGTGTTCCAGAGGCAAAAAGCATTATAATTAGGTTAATTCTCTCTGTTTTAGTTGATAATCTCCATAATGCTCTCTGTGCAAAATTTATTCTGGGTAAACGTCTCTGTACAAAGTTTCTTATGCCAAAAATTGGACATCATGCAACTCTTTGTATGAACTTTAGTGGATAGATACTTTCTTTCTTGCGTACTGCCTCCTTTCCAAATAAATTAATGAAGTAATAAATTTACAGTGAAGTGACCTTGTAGCTTTTGTTAGAAGTATTTTTCTCAAAATGATATAGGGTCTACCATATGATTTAATTCATGCTATATGTGCTACTGATTTTTTAAGAGATGACTGCAAGCAAAAGATAAGTTCAATTTTCCTACCCAAGAAAAGGTAAGTTCAATTTTAATGCTTAGCATATAACAGTGTTATTTGTCATGTTCACTTTCAAGTAGTTGATAGGGCTCTTTAAATTCAAATCCTTGTCTGATTCTTATATTTGAAATTAAACTTTGTACTGTGATATTGTGAATATGAAGCTGATGTCCATGTTACATTTAGCACCACTTGAGGATTTTTCCTTCCACAGGTTGCAGCTATAAATACTGCAATGGCTGCACTTACTAAGACCGTTGGTGTCTTTCCAAAGGAACGTGCAATTGTCGATAGAGAACGTGCTAAGGGATCTTATTCATTGGGACCCTATCTCCTTTCCAAATTGTTGGCTGAGATTCCTGTTGGGGCAGCTTTTCCTCTCATGTTTGGTGCTGTACTATACCCAATGGCTCGTCTTCATCCAACTCTGACTAGGTAACTTAGAGCTGTGCTGTATTTCGCTGTAATCTCATTGTTGATTAATATCATGAAATTATTTTTACATTTTAAGGTTAGATGTTTGGTAGTGTGCAACAGATTTGAATATTGATTTTCTTTTAATGGGATTTACTTGGATTAGTTCCAATAGGACTATTTTGCTCAATTACAGTTTTCTCTAGTTTTGCTTTTCATAGATAAATTTCTAGTAATGAAAATTTTGAGATTATACAAGTAGAAAGGATTTGCTAGCCAAAATATTTTTCCCTCTAGAAAAGTCATATGCGGGCACTTACCTCCTTTTCTGATATTGTACACAATGGACATATACTTCTCCCTTTTTCCTCTTATTAACTTTTACTACTGCAGGTTTGGTAAGTTTTGTGGAATTGTAACTGCTGAATCTTTTACTGCATCGGCAATGGGGCTGACAGTGGGAGCAATGGTTCCAACCACTGAAGCAGCGATGGCATTGGGACCCTCTCTGATGACTGTTTTCATAGTGTTTGGTGGCTATTATGTTAATGCAGATAACACGCCAATTATTTTCCGCTGGATTCCCCGTGTTTCTCTCATTAGATGGTGAGCTTAATGCTAATCCTGAGTAGGGTTGTTAAACCTACTTGAATCGATCGTTGCCTTTTCTCTTTCTGTGGTAGCTACTAATAATGTCTGCCTTTCTTCCTCACAGGGCATTTCAGGGTCTTTGCATCAATGAGTTTAAAGGTCTTCAATTTGATCACGAGCATTCTTTTGATGTACAAACAGGAGAACAGGTAACACTATCTAACAGTGATGAAATCGTGATGGGAACCTTGTAAGATACATCTTACTCATATAGGCTCAAGATCAAGCCCTTTCTCTTCCTTCAAATGAGCATCCTTCCATTCATGCACACATGCTATTTTCCAAGAAGAAAATATGCCATCCTAATGGCAGTTTTACTTGCATTTAAGCTTCATATATGTGTGTGTGTTTGTGTTTGTGGGGGTTGTCTGGAGCATCTTAGAATTGCATTGGACATTCCTGTTTTATGTTCTTAGCTAACATATAAACATGCCACATGACGTTCTGTGACAATTTGCAGGCCCTTGAGAGGCTTTCTTTTGGGAGTCACATTATGGATACAGTAATAGCAGAGAGTAAAATCCTGCTTTTCTGGTATTGCACCACCTACCTTCTCCTTGAGAAGAATAAGCCCAAGTACCAACAACTTGAACCATTACCCATAGACCAAGTTCAGCCGTCGCTACAGCTTGAGCCCCTTGATAATCCTTCTGTTGAATCCCCACAATCAGACCTTCAGAAAATCGACCAAGTAGAGTCGAATGAGTCAGATGACTTACCCCCTCATGACCACATCCGTCCGTTTATCCTGGAAGGTTTGTAAGTACTTAGGTATTACTGCTATACAATAATTTTTGCTTTTATTAAATGATTTATCTCATACAGGTGCTAAGTAAGGGAGATGAGATTGCAAAATGGGAGGGCTTCATGTCTGTTCAACTCCTTATCACGTAGTACTGTATGTTAAATCCCATAATTTTAAATATCCGAGGAAAAAAGCTTTTGGTTAAAAATAGGAACCATTTTACAGTATATATGAACTACTATTCTCATTTTCATAGCTTGCTTTGTCAGTATTTGCACCACCAAACCCCTTACTAGATGCTTAACTCATAGCCTTGTGCTATTTTGTATAAATGAATCGTTTAGTCTTAATCTCGTGTGCTGAGGAGGAATATCTAGAGTCGTGGTCTGGGGGCTCGTTCTATTATCAGATAAATTCTTTTTTATGCTTATTATCATTATATTATTGTCCATCTGGTTAAGATGCCCGCATTTGATTGCCCAAGGAGTTATGAGATGGAATAGCTGACTCCTACCTTGCCTTCGTGCTACAAATGCTGATCTCTAGCAGATACTAAAAGTGATTTTCAGTTGGGTTTAGTCTGTGCTATTAGTACAATTACTTGGTTCCGATTTGATCCGTGCGACGTTGAAAATATCTGTGCTTTTTTTCTTTTTAACGTATCTTTACATTTGAGCGGCATGAAAAGGAGAAGCGCCAGCTGTAAAGCAATCAGGGAAGCTTGCTTTTATAATTATAGTTGGTTCTTGAAAGTCAAAGTACAACAATAAAAGCTAAAGGATAATGTCTCGTAATATTTCCCTCAGCTGGCGCATGGTCTGTAGCTGATGGAAGATATGCTATCGTAAAGAGAATATCGGCTGTAAATTAGTAGTCTGGCATAATGCTGCTACGACGTTACATTTTGAAATCCCATCAGGCAGTCCGACAAGAGCTCCGCGAAAAATTCTTCCGTCTAGACTAAGGTTGTTTTGATAACATATTCTTTTCAATTGCTACATACATGTTATTGGATGAAAGTTTGGCGTCCCTAAAAGCTGTATGTTATTTACTAGGCAAGTGGCAGAAATGTAATGGCGCCACTAGGTTTTGTTAATCCTTATACATTTTCCTACGCTAGTCTTAATGGAGCTCGTAATCGATGTAGGAAAGTGTGATGTTTTCTTGTAAGAGCATTCACATTCATCGTGTTTTTTATAAAGAACCACATTAGCATCGAAAGAAACTTTTCATCCGAAGAATCTCATCACTTTATTCATAAAGTCCTTCACATAAGTTTCTTCATTTCTTTTTATACTTTTATGGATTTCATTTACTTTTACATAATATATTACTTTTACAAAATATTAATAAAACATTTCAAAGGGACTTTTTACATCTGTAAAAAACCTTAAAAGTGAGGTCTTTCGTCTAGATATCTGTGTCAAAAACTTTTAATGTGGATGCTCTAACTCCTTAATAAGTACAGAGGATCTTTGCATGTCAGGGTAAGATCGTCACAGACTAAGAAAGTTCAAAACTTTCAACATGGCATCAAGGCATCATATAATACATAAATATATATAATTGTGGAAGATTTGTGAGGAAATTGCATTTGCAACGCTAAGAAATGTCTGCTACAATTTTAAGGAGGGAAGCAAACCAGCTATTGTGACTACTTGCAACAAGACCTCTCTCTAAAGCCAATCATCATTAAGAAGTATAAATACCGAAACGAATAAAGAGAGGGGTAAAATTAGTTCATGGTCAGGGAAGTTGGTGCTTCCTTCCTTTTATCTTTCTTGTCAATGAGTCGAAAAGGCCATTACACAGCATAATGTTACCTCACCACGTATAAGGACCATGCAACTTCTATTATTGTGAATGCAAATAAATTGAGATAAAATGTAGTAAACATATGAGAGAGAGAGAGAGAGATAAGGATTTCCAACTTTATTTTACCTTACTAACTATGCTTCAAGGGAGAGGAGAGAGAGAGTTTACATACTTTCTGGAGAGTTTGAAATAAAGTAGGGTAAAATTTAAATGTAGTTGAATCTATGCTTGTGGAATAGACTCCACTTAGTAAGATCAAGTATTGAGGTGGGTTGCTACAATGCCATTAGTTTAAGCAGTTGAAAGAAATTACAAAGTGTTTTTTGTATTTTTCAAGAATCTCTACAATCAATTAGCAATTAGATTGGAGCAAGTAAAATAGAGTCAAACCCTAATCCCTATGTTTATTGACGTAGATTCATTGGGGTGGATTTTCAAAGTAGAGTAGACCTTCAAGTCTAATCAGATAAAATCACCATTGAACCTATTGCTAGGGATGATAAAACCTTATAATGGCTTCAATGAATGCATTGCAACCACTTACTTAGCTTGTGGAAGAAATTTTCAAGAGCTATTAAGATTAGTTTTCGTCTCTCAAAGTTTGAAGATGTGTAAGTTATATTTTCAAAATTAAGGCGAGCTAGGTTTGTCATTATTATTGATTTTAGTTTGAATCGCATTCAAATAAAGTTGTAGGTACGAAGGATTTAGTTATGTTGCTTCTTGCCTAAAACCATAATTCCTCATGAACTACAAATAACACAACACTTCTTTAATGTGTGCTATTTGGCTTAAAAAAAATGCATGAAGCTAATTTTTTTTAAATGTCTTATCAATACCAACATTATAAAGCTCCTCTTTACAGTTCTATTTCTTTTTCTTCAAAATTAACTCCACCCCATTAATTTTCAAAGTTATATTCCTATTGGTGCCTTAGTTCTACCTATAGAGTAGATTGGATCTAGACTTCTTAAGAATGTAAGTAAAAAAAAAAAAAAAAAGAATAAGTTAATGAACATCGAGGGATTAGTCAATGCAACCACTCCAACAACCAAGTTCATATAATACTGAAGATAATGAGTAACTAGAGTAGCAGAGTATTAGCAAGATGTTACCAGCTTGTTCATGAAGGAATTTCAAGATGATATTTATTGGAAATAGCGATTAGGAGTTGGCGATTACTATGATCGATTACATGTTCATGGAATTAGTAAGGTGCATGCAGGCTACTAGAGTAGTGGATACTAGGCCACTAAGTATTCTTAGGGAGTGTAGTAGCATTGTCTAAGTTGAGTGACCTTAAACTGAGTGAGACAGTTATGGCTGAGAAAATTGGTCATTACATTAGTCTCTCAACTTTGCTATGGGTAGTTGAGCATGGTTTAGAGGGTTAGCTAATGAATCACAGGGTATTTCATGCTCTAATCAAGTTAGGTCGCTTGACGAACCCTTAGCCTAGGATTACCTAAAAGAAAGTGTACCCCTACTACCACTCTTTTGGTGAGGAGTTACAAATAGAGTAAGCTTGAAAGGGGATTCTTAAGTCAGGCATTGACTTGTCAGGTGTGGAAGAATTAATGGAGCAGTCGACCGACCATATCATGAAGTAAGCCTCGTATGAATAAGCTAAGCCCAATGGGTGCGGATATACCCATGTTTTTTAGAACATCTTGGCTTGCATACAGTTTGTAACTAGACCAAGTATTTTAAAGATACATGTGAATATAGCATGCGACGTTCGTTGTAGAAGTGAGCTAGCAGAAAACAATTGATGCACTGCAAATTCCAATTAGAAAAGTACCTATTAGTAAGCTTGTTATGATAAGTGTCGATAGACCCTTATTTATAGTGCTTATTTGGACATATTTGATATATATCTCTTATAATTTTATCAAGAAAAGGATGCTTAATTGCCTAAATATTAATTTCAAGACTAAAAGATGATTTTTGAGAAATTGAAGATAATTTAAGTGAGAATCAAGGCAAAATGAGCAAAATATGGATAGGACAAGAGCTAGATTTGTTCATGCACTACCTTGTGCATAGCCATGATGAATGTAAGGGAACAAATCGATAGACTCTAAAATTTCATACCTTCCTTCAGCACAAGCAAGGAAAGAGGCAAGGGAACACTCCATAGGCAAAAAGAGTAAGAAATTAAGCTTCTGATATTTTCCCCCAGTTTGCAATGAGCACGATCGTGCAAACTAGGAAGTGCACATTGTAAATTTTTAATGTCAGTAGAATGAAAGTTCAATGCTCCCCCAACACGCCCTGCATACCAGCCGTCAGACATGTTTCCTATCCTAAATTGTAAATAGCCATCTTGTCTTCACATTTAGAAGATTTTTGGTGTATTTTCTAAACCCTATGAGAGAAAAGTGAACTTCAAGAGGTGAATACTTGAGCACCATTGGAGATCACAAGGCATCTAAAGGGTTTTATCTTTAAATCAAGTTTACTAATTACTTCTCTAAAT
The DNA here is from genome assembly GCA_024138025.1 of Combretum micranthum. Taxonomy (NCBI): domain Eukaryota; kingdom Viridiplantae; phylum Streptophyta; class Magnoliopsida; order Myrtales; family Combretaceae; genus Combretum; species Combretum micranthum. The sequence goes on along the minus strand of JAMXBD010000534.1, from coordinate 771,664 downwards.
CTTATGTTTTGGTGTAAACTCCAAGAGGAGTAAATCTTTATACCCTAAATCTGTGAAACCTTAAACCCCTTTGAATTGCAATTGATTAATGAAAAGCTTATGCCTTTGTATCTATTCATGTGTTTTAATTGTCTTATGATTGATTTATGTGCAAATGATTGCATGTATGATTCTTTTAGATAGAAAAAGAGGTTTTATCTAATATGATAGATCTTCATGAATAGAGATTACATGTTTCACCAAAAGGTAGGAAAACTTTCATTTTTTGCATAAAAATTTAATCTTTACTATAGGAATCATGAACGCTAATGCAATCTTATTTGATGTTAGTAAGAGGAGGTCTCCACCATCTCATGTAGGATTAGGAATTGATTAACTCAATGCATTAATTGATTTATTTGAGAGATTCTAAGTACAATGTAAACAAGTCATTAATCCATATTTTATTATAAGAAACTAGGGTTTTATGGTGGATGATGAGAGGCATGTTTTGTGATTGATTATATATCGTAAAAGCATGCATAATTGATCTTAGGGTTTGCTAGTTTAGTTAATTAGTAGTTAATAATAGATATCACTTTAAGAATTAGGCTAAATAATAGAAAAAGGGTAATACTACTACTGGTTCCTTATATCCCTATGGTTGACACCTATTAATTCTATACTATACCATACTAGATAGATATACTTGTCTAGTTCAGTCATAGGATTTAACTTGAATTTATAAATTTTATAATTTGATACGATTGGTTAACATGCATCATGTTGTATGAAAGAAGCTTACCTTTTTAAATTCTAGAACAAATCTTATAGGGTAACACATATCAAGTGTGAATTGATTATGCACATGTCACATTCATACACACTTGTATGTGTTGCATTGTGTTAAGGATTCTTAGCCATTAGATTTAGCTTACAAGGAATCTAACACTTTAGGAATGGCATTGATCTTAATTCTCCAAACTTTTGTATCAAGATTCATATCTTTTTAAGTCCCTCCTTTTCATTGAAATTTCAACTTTTTTCACTTCCAATTTTTCGTGTCTCATGTTCTTAAACTTCTTCTAACATTTCCATTTGTCTTCAAGCAATCAAACGAATGATCATGGACATTGAAAGTTGTAGTTCATCTACAATTCAATCGAATGATTCAATTCTATGTTAAAAAGTGTAGCCTCCCAAACAACAATGGTAAAGGCATTGAATGGTAGTGAGAATGAGACAATGATGAAGGTATCGAATAATGTATCCAATTGCACAATTGACAAAGAGATTAAAGTACACTCTGTTATCAAATATCTTGATGGGATCTTATAAGAATGATGGTGAGGATGGTTCAAATGCCATTGATATTTATAAAATGCCTTCATGAATCATACAGGCCCTAATCCGATTAACTGGGTTAGTTAAATTGAAAAAGACGAGATAGACGTCATATTGAAACATTTCTATGAAACACTTCCTAAACACCATCTTATAGAGACTATTGGTATTACACTAGACAAAATTCAAAAACTTTGTTTGATAGTACAAAAGGCAAATTCACATGACAAATAAGACCATTCAAAATCCCCAATATATCTCTACTGATCAAGTCTTTCATTTCATAGTTTGGAACATAAAAAATTTACTCATTAGCTTAAAGACCTACCCAAAGCCTCCTTATCCAATTCATTCCTAAATGTAAGTCTAGTACTCTGCACACCAAACATAGAATAAGAGAATTATACTGTCTAATATTTATAGTACTATATTGTCCAATTTGCCTTATTTTGTCCAATCCTTGTATTCAAATACTACCTTTGTAATAATTCTTAATCTTATGTATTCATGTTAAGTGTATAATCAAAATATCTCGTGGAGGGATCACAGACTGAATAAAAATAATTTTAACACCCTAAGGGCATTTATAACCCACTATGTGTCCATATTAATTATAGACATGAAAAGACTCAAAGCCTACTAATATCTACAATTAATATCATTTAATACCATCAACACACACCTATCAATTTGATTTCAAGTGAAAAGCCATTAGGTAATTAACTCTACATTTAAATACAGGAAAACCCATTATTCTTACATAACACTAAAATAAGAAAGCTCATAAAGCTATCACTAGGAATTTAACTGGGGTCCATGCCCCACTAACACACTCAACTACACCTATGACTAACTTATAAACATCACATATTAGGAGTCTCTATCTCCATATGAACAATAAGCATATATATCTAGTAGCCACTAGAGTAATCTTCTCCACTAGCATCCTTTCTATAGTCTACTATCACATCATATCTAGATAAGTCAAAAGCCGCAGGAGTCTCAATAGTATTTGAAAACGAAAAGGGGATGAGCTGGAGCCCAGTGCAGTATACCAATAATCACATATGTATGAACAAACAGTAACATACTCACATGCAAAAGCAACAAACATTAGGTTGTTTATCTATAGTTTTAGTCCCATAACCAGCGAAGGGATGTTCCAGTATCCCACAACACACATAAATATTTTTATACATATATTGGCTATTAGACACTTCCCAATAACCACGATGCCTACACAACTTAGACTACCTAGATCCTTTTCTAGTATAACTTCACTCCAGATAACATCACACCAGGATCATCTAGTTGTCGCAACAATAGTATGGATACTCTCCACCTATTACCAATAGCCATGCACAAACAACAAACACATAATTAAAGTTGGATAGTTAATTAGTCCATTTCATTTTCTATCATAAACAAACACAAGTACAAGCAAAATATACACATACCTGGATATTAGGTTTGATTTGAGTATTAGGATCCACTACTAAGATGTGTCAAAAGCTTAGAATATACTCCAAACCTAAAAGAAAGAATTACGTTTAGTTTTCTTACATTTCAAAAGAAGAAACAAAGAGTTTAGTGAAAATGTAGAGTCTATAGGTATAGTACACAACCATGCTTGGGGTTGTGTCCAAGGGAAAAAATGGTTGCAACACTGAGAGTTACACAGCCTAAAGCGTGGCCTCATGTATTGGCCATGTACCTCTAAAGTTCAAAAACTATCAAAAGCATAAAGAAATACACAACCTAAAACACAGGGTCATGTATTTCTAAAAAATAATATATTTACCCTAGAGAGTTACATGGTCGAATGCACAAACTCGTACTTCAGTCGTATACTTTTGGAAAACAACCTTTTTCTCCAAAATTCGTCCATTTATGTTCCAAAGCTCATTTTAAGTCCTTCATAAGTTTTATCACTCCCATATCATAAAGTAGACAATTTACCTGGTTGATTCTCAATAATATTAACATTCCACTAATTTCAAACCTTTAGGTTGCAATCATATAATTTTCGCATCAATCCTTTGATGTCCTTCTTTCTTCTAATCTCTAGATCTTGTTTCCCTAAAATTTGTCCATTTATGTTCAAAACCTCATTTTAGGTCCTTTTACAAGTTTTATTACTCTTACATCATAAAGTGGATGATTTTGCTTGGTCAATTCTCAATAATACTAATATTCCACTAATTTCAAACTTTTAGGTTGCAATCATACAATCTTCACATCGATCATTTAGTGTCCTTCTTTCTTCTAATTTCTAAGATCATGTTTCCCTAAAATTCGTCCGTTTATGTTCAAAAACTCATTTTAGGTCCTTCTACGTAAGTTTTATTACTCTTACATCATAAAGTGGACAATTTTACTCGGTCAATTCTCAATAATACTAACATTCCACTAATTTCAAACCTTTAGGTTGCAATCACATTATCTTTGAGTAGTTAAAAAAGGGAATCAAGTGAGTCAAATAAGGTAACAATAATTGACCATCGAGAAAAATTAAAATAAAGTTAATTGAAATTTAATTCAAATCTTGATACATTGAATGAACTTTGCAAAATATTGATACCTCATTTGAATCATCTTATGCAAACATTTATACCACTTTTCAACCACTCAAAACACTGATACTTTAAACTAACTTACCCTCAAATATTAATACTTTCTAATGTAATTTACCCTAAACAAAAAAAATTTGGCATCTATGATTAAGGAAATAAGAACCGTAACTTTTATTGTTAATCTATATTCTTAAAGTTCCAAAAGCCTTGTTTGGTATCATGATTTTAGTTTCCAAACAATCCAACTATTAATACAAGCTTAGGAAAAGAAACATAATAATAACATTTTAATAAAAAAATTACAACAAGAACATCAAAATAATAATAATAATAATAATAATAAAGCAAATTAAATTCATCTTTAAAAAGATGAGTTTAAATTGTATTAATTTTGTAGGCACATAAAGACAGGCTCTGTATAACTTATATCTTCTCTTAACCTCCATTAATGAACCTTGAAGCTCCTAAACTAAAATAAGAAACAAAACTCTAAGGAAATCCAATATTTTGAACTCCGAAAACATAATACAACTCGTTATAGGTCTTAAACAACATTTTTCAATCGAGCAAGCCTCGATTGGCCCATTACAGGCATCAAAATTTAATCCTCGGAGTGGTGGTCTCATAATATGCTCATTTAAGCAGCTACCAGAAAAATGATTTATTTTTCATTTATTTTATATATACTATTTATCCTACTGGTCCATTTTGAAGACTAATCCTATGCACATCAATTCAAGAAGAAAAAAAAAAAAAAAAAGAAGATGATTTTTATTCATTATTGTAATAGATAAGGTAAACTAGTCTCTTGAAAAGATAAGTTCAGTGAGAAGTTTAGTATGTGTACTGAACTCATCTCTTCAAGAGACAACTTTAGTATACTTAATTTATACTAACTCTGTCTCTTGAAAAAATAGGTTAAACTTGTTTAAAACTAAGATTATTTTCGTCCTATTAATGTTTTTGTAATTTTTTTAGGATGGTACGTGAACTTTAGAAAAATATGCAATTAAATACCTAAACTCTAAAATTGATCAATTTAATACATGAAAAGTTTAAAAGTGATCAATTTAGTACCTGAAAAGACTTAACGAAGGTACTGTTGGTGTGTATGAAAAGTTTTTTCATGTATTAAATTGATCAACTTTTATATTCAGATACCTAATTGCATATTTTGTAAAATTCAAGTACCATTTATGATAGTAACCTATTTTTTATTAAAATATTTTTTCCTTTTCTCACAAGTTTTACACATAAAATGACTAAAACAAGGATTTATTTTTTACATATTGGTTCTCCTCTTACTAACATATGCTATCTAATTTTCACCAACCAAGTCCTTCTATTTGTGAGTTAAGATAGTCATTTGCAAGAAAATAAATTTAAATGAGGGAAAATGTCAAAAATTATACTCGAACTTTCAAAAAGTTTAATTAGGTACCTGAAGTTTTATTTAAATAATTTGGTACTTAAAGCTATGTTTCATATTAGGTATAAAAAAATATGCGAAAGCTTTGTTTATATATCAAAATTGTCAAAGGTAGAAAGAAGGTCCATGAAAACTTTGTTCTGGTATCAAATTATTCAAAATAAAACTTTAAGTACCCAATTGACATTTTATGAAAGTTCAAGTATTTTTTGTCATTATCCATTAAATAATATCTACCACAACATTCTTATTTTTGTTTCTTAGATAATTCTATCAAAAATGGCTTTTTACTATGCGCACTATCAAGGGTGCAAATTTTGCAAATATTCATTAATCGGTCAAAGACCCATCTTAGTTTGTTGGGTTATCTGCCTTTCCGAATAGCGATCCCTGCACTGATAAGGATCACATTATTTTTTTTTTAGACTATTCTTTCTTAATAAATCCGAAGTTTCAGTCAACAACATGTCTTCGTATTCAATGAAGCATTATACACGCCCAACTGCAGTGGAAGCCAACGGAACCTATGACTATTTGCCTATCGAACATGCCTTGAAGTTTCATGGTAGGATTCTAATAAAGACCCGATGCTTCTATCTCTTTCCAGGATCTTTCGTTCACATTGACGGCATACCCTTCTTGTGTTGTGTCGTTATCAAAGAACAGCAAGGAGTTAGGCGGCATTAGTTTGATCACATCAACGTTAACGTGTAAATAAATTCCGTAGCCCTCATTATCTCCTCCACTTTAATTTGCAATAATTTAATGTGGTCTAGTTGCTTAAATGGCATCTCTATCTGTGTTCGAGTGGGATGGATTATGTTTGAATCCTTTAATTACGAGAAAAGAGAATTATAATAATTTTTTTGCTTTAAATATTGCTGTTAGTAATTAATAATTAGTTTTCCCATGGATGCTATAAGCAAGATATTGTAGAAATGAAATGATGAAAATGAAGTCTACCCATTTTTAATTGATGATTGCATGCAGGTTTTTGCATTATATAGTAAATTGCATCAATTTTCCCATGAATGCTATAAACGTGTAACTCAATTTTTTTCACCCTTAAAAAAATTGATCCTTGCCTGATGACTTCTCCAACATAGCTCAAATCCTAGTTAAAATTTCAAGTAATTTTTGTACCGACTCTAAAATCTTTTAATATTGCGTGGATTTTGAACTTTTTAAAAGTTAACATCAAGATTTTAGAAAATTCAAATGCGTTAAGGTCCGAACAATTTTAAGATATTGTTAAAGATATCATACCGGTCACCCGATTTTACTTGGAAGTTCACGCCAATACTTTGCCGAAAGTGACTTTTTTATCTCGTTGGCCGGAACTTGGCTTGTTTGGTTTGTTATATTATGATTATGATTGTTTTTACATTTTATTTTTGTTATTTTAGAGATTATTTTTAAAAAATATATTCAAATAAAAAAAAATATATTTACTCATGAACAATTAAACAGATCAAATATATATATTTATATATATATACAGATAATATATAAATACAAAGTAGCAGCAATCCAAACTAAATAACGTCTCAGTTTCTAATAGAATGTTGCCTGTTGACGGCAAGGAACCCCTCAACGCGGAGAGTCGATTTGATTATCGGGCCAGTTCCATGCTCTTTTTCCCACTTGCTAAAATTAAAATAGTATGGTATAGAACTTAAAAAAGTGTTGATTTGTTCCTTTCATACATGGTTGCGCTTTCATTAGAATATCGCCATGTAGGCAACAGTAGTTATCTATGCCGGTTTGGAACCAATCCGGTTCCTAGAGAACCAGCGGTTCCTGGTCCAATTGTAGAACCAGAGAACAGGCTTTTTTATTAAAAAAAAATTACGTATCTAACATATGTATCCTTAATTTCATTTCTCTCGCTATCTCTCTGGATCCTTTTCCCTGTCTCTCTCTTTTTCTTTCTCTCCTTCTTTCCCTCTCACCTGACACATTCCTAGTTTTTTTTTTTTCCTTTTCATTTTTCCAAGCAGTCAATGTTTGTTTTTTTTTTTTTTAATGAAAGCAGGGTGAAATCAGCAATTCCATCCCCATTCCATAACCGGATGGCACGGTTCGGTTTCGGTTCCATTCTCAGTTCAAAACTAAACTATGCTTTTGTCTGGACAATAAGCTAGAGTCACATGCCCTTATCTTATCCATAAATAAGTACGGATCAAACTTCAATCGAGGCTATTTGTTTATCGAAATTCTCAAATCGATCAAAACTGTAATAATGAACATATGCATTTAATGGGGTAATAGACATATTATTTAATGGGGTAATAGACATATTATGCATATAAATTTTATTTATTCTTATGATTAATTATCTTATGTTTAAAAATATTTATTTGGTATCTAAATTTTATTAATTGTTGTAATTATTTACTTATATTTTACTAAATTTTATAATTAATTACATAAATTTTACCTATTTTTATAATTAAGTATCTCATCTAAGTATTATAAATGATCTGAAAATATTTATAGAGTGTAAGTTAACACTTTTAAACTTTAGCAGTAAATTGAAAAATGGGTAAAAATTCATAAATCAAATGTGACATCTAACTTAAAAAATGAATCGAAAACTTGCATATTACTAGTAAACCTTATATTTTTGAACTAATAGACTTAGGAAATGTATCTAATCAAGTGCACTTTAGGCCCCACAATTTTCTCTTAGATTGTCACCTAAAAGAAATTGAAAAAATTATATATGTATGTACCTATTAAAGATAAATATTTGCTATTTAGTTTAAGTAGGGTAAAACTTATAAATAGTTTAAATAGAAGAACAATGTTATTAAAATGATGCCAAGAGATATACTATTATATTCAAATACAGAATGATAATCACACATCAAAATGATGAAAATTTATATATTTAAGATGGCTTATCAGGAGATTTAGTAATGTTAGACTAGAACCTAAGCTCATTTAGTGTTTGCACAATTTCTTATAATGTTATTCATTTATTTAAACCACTAAAAACTTTATCTATTTAAGTCATTTTGTAAGCCTTTAGATTTTTCGGTAGTTTTATTAACCTTCATCGACCGGAAATCAAACAAAAACCCTAATAACCATACAAGTAAAACAATGTGTTTAGATTTGGTAATCCTACGCTCGTAACCCTAGAACAATAAAATCAAGACAATCATAGATTATGGTTCGTAGTATTATAGTGGAACATAAAAAGATCATATTCAGAAAAATTAAGCTCGTTTCATACCAGAACGGGATCAGCTTTCAAAATTTTGAGTCTAGATTCACATAATGGTAAAAATATTCTGATAATACTGTTAGACTTGTACTTATACGAGGATTCATAATATAAAAATTTTATAATTTTTCGATAACTAAAAATATCATATATATCATTTTTACACGCATTTTTATTTCTACCGGTACTTTAATTGTCTTATTTACTATTCATTACTATTCACTACTCTTCATCTATCTCTACTTTTTCTTAGAACCTATTCACCTATTTCTTACAATTTTCATTTCCAATATACGTCACATCTCTCACATCATACTTTTCATTAACAAAAATAAAAAAAATAAATATTTATCCTCTCTCTCCCTCAAGATGGCGCCGACCCCCTCCTCCCTCTTTCACTCATATTTGTTTTAATTTTCACTTATTTAATTAACACAAATTATCCTGCACTTTGTCTTATAAATACCACTCCTTTCTTTCATTTCCTTCTCACCTTTCTTACACTACTATTACTATCTTAAATTCTCTCCAAAAGTTCTCTCAAAGTTCTCTCTACTTTCTTCTTCTTTTATAGGCAATACTTCTTTAAGCTTTCTTAATGTTCATTTGCTTAGTATGAACATAGTGTGTGTTTTCTAAACCCATGGAGGTTAGGAAAGCAACAATATGTTCATGCTTTATTCTTGTTCATACCTAAACTTTATGATATGATGTTATTATCTTTATGTTCATGCAACTTAGCATAAACATAGTGTGTGTTTTCTAAAAACCCATAGAGGTTAAGAAAGCAACATTATATTCATGTTTTGTTCATTGTTCATACATTATGTTTTATTATTATGATGTTAACTTCTTATATCTAACTAAATATATTTATATATCTATATATCCTCTTTAGAGCATATAAACTCACTTGTCATTTATTTATTTTCATGCTTTGCAATTTATTTGCTTATTTTATGCTATTTTAAGACTAGTTTTTCTAGTCTTAAACTTGTTATCATCAAGTCAAAATAATTTTCTTTTCTTTTCTTTTGGGACTAGTCTATTCTCAGTTTCGAGAAGCCTTGATGAAGCTAAGGCTCCCAATACTTGACTAGGAAGCCTTGATGAGGTTAAGGCTCCCAATACTTGATATTATTATGCTTATTTGTTTTTTATATTCCTTATTATCTTATCTTGTGATATTCTTATCTTTTATAAACTACATAATCATATTCATGCATGGCTAATGTGTGGTTGTCCAAATAAAAAGAGATCTTTTTATATAAGACTAAACTCTTGAAATTTTGTCACTTAAACAAATATTTTTCACCAAGACTTAGAAGGATATTTTTAACAAATTCCTTTAAAAAATTTATATAAGCTCACCATAAAATTCCAAACTATTTGTAAAGAAAATCTCTTCAAAGTCTAAAATATGTTCTTTTCAAATAACAACAAGGAAATCTTGATATATAGATGATAACTTGATACTATGCCAATCTTTACCAACTTTCTAAACTAAAAACTAAACAAGTTTTCAAGCTAAGGTAAAAAAATCGACTTACAAATCTTGAAAAACCCACTTAGAGAAATAAAATTTGTCAACAATCTAAGAAAGTAAATTTTCAAAAAATAAACTCATTAGGTACTATTAAAGAAAGCTTTTGAAACTCCATTTTTTCAATTCCTAGAAATAAAATTGGTAGATAATTTAAAAAGACTAAATTTTATTTCAACTCACTTTTGATAAACTAAAGAATAAAACTATAAAACATGAAATTATGATAACCCAAGAATTTATAATTTTATTTCAACCACATAAAGAAAAGTTTAACAACAAATCCAATTTTTCAAAACCTAGGAAAAGTTATTTTATGGAAATTAATTAAATGAGACAACACGTATAGCATCATGCATAAAATATGAGTCTATTTATATACCAAAAGAATTCTTTCCAACTATATACATATTTACGTTTTTCTTAACAAGTTTCGAGTGAAGGGAGGATTAGAGAAATTAGTTTTTAAAGGATAGAATTTTCATGGTAAACCTATACCCCTCTGATCTGAGACCCAAATGACTTCTTACAATGAAAATAACCTTAGAAATAGATATATATTTTCGAGTAGGTAGAAAATGACATATAATATGCGAAATTCCGAGTTAAAATGAGCAAGTTATGGCCATTTTAAATTGGAATTTCCACGAGTCCGATTTGTATCGCAATTAGAAGATAGATTTAGAATCTTTAAATAGAAATTCTATGAAAGACTCATTTTAAGATTTAGAATCTTTAAATAGAAATTTTATGAAAGACTTATTTTAAGTATTTCATCTTGTTTAGTTGAAGGAGGAACCGATATCGCTTTTCCGGAGGACTATTTCGACTAGGAGCAATCGTCATAGAGTGAGTTAATCCCTTACTAATTATATTTTCTTGAATGTGCTTGTAAGTAGTGGTAATAGAGATTAAGGAAAGATAAAAGAATAAAATGTTGTTTGAATTAGATACATGTTGAATAAAGTGGTTGTTGAATAAAAAGCTAAGTATATCGAAAGAAGATTTGATGAATAATCTATGTGATCTTGCAATGGTATGATGAATATTGTTTTGGTCGCCTTTAACTTGAAATTAACAATAATTGGATAAACCAATATTAAAAATGATTCACGCATGACATATTATGAGTCACATATATTTTTCGCTACTATTCTTCGTGTAGGGAAACGAAGAGTTGTAATGGTGGTTAGTAGTAGCCGGGAAGTCTACACGAGCAAGTAAGAGCCTGTAAATCTGCAATCATTGGTGGTCGAATGGGTCAGTAACCACCCAACCCCTGACATGGAGGGCACAAAATCCATGCTACACATGGTTTCCAATTAATCGTGTGTATTTTGATTGCTCATGTGATTATTACATGCACCTATGATTGTCCAAAATACTTGTATGTTTTTATGAAAATGTTTTGAAGAAGGGAGTTATCTCACTAGGCTAGTTTTGCTTATACTCCTATAGACTTTTGTTACAGTTTGATTACTTGTGGTTAGCACAAAGGAGCCCCTTTTGTCAGATATGAGCCAAAGTTACTAGGAGTTTTTGGAAGAAGTTTGCATGTTTAGTTTTTTGGGTGTAGACTTCTAAGAAAAATCCCTACACTAAGCTTTTGATATATTTATGTATGTTATTAAGTTGGCTTAGAATAGCAAGACTTTAAGAACGGGGGAATGCCCCTTAGAAGTTGTAAGAATTTGAACTTAATGATTATTACATGATTATCTTTATAAATTCTTGCATGCTTTTATTATCTGCTTAAACGTAATACCTCTTTAAGTCTCCTACTATCTTGGAAGCACGCCTTACACGTAATATTAAAGCTCTTGCGTGACTAAGATTGTCATTCATCAGCTTTAATATTATGTGCGGCGGACTGCCACGTTTAGGGTATCCTTCAGGGCATGGCACATTTATAGTTTTAAATTTTAGGCTTAACTCTTTTATTCTATTCCTTAGTCTAGTGGGTCTTTCTTTGGAAAGAGAAAAGAAATTCTAATTACAGTGGCTACAGGACCAATTTATTAACAATATAGAGCTAGCAAGTTCTTTATACCTAATTAGATATCTCATCAGTTCGGGTCCAAAAATCATGGATCCTTAATCACCTTGGCTTGATGGTGGATTGATTTGGACCCATAAACCTGCCAATTCATGGATGGGTCCCATAGGTTGAACTCGGGTTTTGAATTTTAATTAAATACCAGGCAAGAAAAAAAAAAACAAAACCAAATTGCATGCTTGCATGAGACATTTCCTAAAGCACATTTCAACATTTCCCAATGCAAGCATGACTCACGACTCATGCCTCTGTCCTACACACGTATATCAAGTAGGAAACTTGGTTAGACCAAACAGTGACAAAAATGATATTTGATAGCTATGAAGTAGATAAGAAGTATTATGACTCATACATAGAGTCTACCACTTACCTTCAATAAATAATAAAGAATAGATGACCTCTTGAAAATGAAATCAACCTTACATTTATAAATCATATTGACAAGAGCTTCACAACCATCCTACATCAAAAAGGCTATGTAAATGGCTTAGAGGCCGAAACTAAGAATGGAGAGTGGATTAATGTGGAGATGTCCACTTCAACTTTTGTTGTCATTGCCCGGGATGCTTCGATGGTGAGTGATAATGAGATTATTAGAATAAATTCTTAAGAGATGGATTATATGGGTATGATTGATGGATTGTAAGTTTTGCACTTCTAATCCTAAATCTCTCCATCAATTTAAGATTAAATGTTTGTTTCTCTCAAGCAAAACATTATTAACGATATGATTTTGATATTTATTATAATTAAAACATCACACAAACCAAATTTTATTATGGTAATATAAAGATGTTAAGATATCATGGTGTATTTGTTTTTCAAAATTATCTTTTCTAGGCAATTGTTAGTATTATTATAATCAAAGCCTTATTATAAGCAAAATAGTTCTTTGATAAAATTATAGGTTGGTCTCACTATGTGATTTCGTCCTTGTCCAACCAATGCTTGATTTTTCTTCCTATTAAAAGACCTTTAGGGTCTGTGGTCCATAAGTCCAACTAACAGACCTATTCTAAACCCATAGACCATGGCGAGTCTATTAAAAGGGTCAGACCTGACCCGACGGGGAGAGTCCAAACAAAGACCTAGCATGGCTGTCTATGATAAAAATAAAACTTAGTAAAATAATCTCTAATCTTAGTACTAAAATATCCTTATCCACAAACTATGCACCTTATAACCTAATAAAACTAACATATGAACAATCTAGCCTACACATCAACATTTCACATTATCTCTTTTCCTTAAATTTTTTTTATATTACATATGATATATCCAGTGATAAATATCAATAAACCAATACTAATAACACTTTATTTTGGATAATGCAGGATACACTACAAGAATGGGCTTTAAAGACAATTTTTTATCTTTAAAAGTAGAAACCTAGTCCCAAACAACTTTTATAGACATAATTTATGTCACAAAACTATGTCTCAAAAATCATCACTAATTTTACTGTGACAATTGAATTCGTCGCAATATTTGTAATAGCAACTACCTTTAATATTGACAAATTTTGTTGCAAATTATTCATGAATATTTATGACAAAAGAATTCAAAGACAGTCTTTTCCATCGCAAATATGTTCCCATATGTATTTATTAATAATTCTTATTTTGATGTGCTATTGCAAATCGATCTCAATTTTCTATGTAAAATTATAATTAAATTTATTAATTTGTCAAATCTATCAATTTATCTCTGTTTTAATTGTTAGTGTAATTAAAAAATTATTTATTGATAAATTCCATTGCAAATTCAGTCTCTGGTATGATGCAATATTGTCATTGCCATAGATAACCCTACTTGTTTGTAATTTCCATCTCATATTTGTCTTAATTGCTTGTATATATACACTTTTTTTTTCTTTTAGTAATCTCAAACCTATATATATATATATATTACATACATAAAATGAATAGTATAATACTAAATATCCACTCAAATATTTTCATTAAAATAAATCATGAAGGAACTCACACATGCAATTGCTATGAATCCTAAATAAATGGTAACGATCATATATGAAGAAAACTTCTCTATATATGTGCTCAATGGAACCTTGCTTCCCCAAAAAAGAGGAAAAAAAGAAATAAAAGAGAAAAACTTCAACAAATGTGTTTAATGTGATACAACTAATATTTAACAAATTCGATTCATATAATACAACTAATATTCAACAAATGTATTTTACATGATATGACTAATATTTAACAAATGTGTAGCATGAAATTCAATTGAACTAAGATCAAATAAGTATCTTACTTGGCATGGACCCTCTAAAATCTTAAAAACATCTTTCACTATTATGATGTTCTTGCATCGATTCTAAACACTAATCTTCTTATTAATCTTAGACTTTATCTACCTTCACAACCAAGAATACACTAGCTCATTATTATCATTTTATATCAATTTTGACTAACCTAACTTCTTAATGATTATAGCATGATAAATTAAGGTCATTTACTTTCAAATTGTTAGGCTAATTAGTTAGATCCTCCTCCTCCATAGCAACCAAACCCTAAACCAATCTTAAGCATCGAAGTTTCTTTAGTTGTTAACATATTGGTTAATTGAAATCAAAATTCATTAAATAGAGTTAGGAATCACTCCAATATAATGTATGTTATGTAGTTAAAGCAAGGCTATGAAAATCAAGCTTTAACTTAGATAAGCAATGCAAAAATAGCCTAGGTTTTTTTCTTAGCCATGTCATAGCTGAATTCATGAGTGGTGATGGATGGTGTGATTAGTGGTGTGAGTGGTGATGGATACTGCGATCAATGGTGTGAGCTAGTGTTAGAGGGCACCACCCAAAAATTAGAGCACAATAAGTTTATATGCTTTTGGGTACACAGCTGCAACTAGATAAAGAAGCATGCTGGGATTTTATTCAGTGAAGGGTGGTTAGACAGTGGTCAATGGTCGTTTATTATCCAAAAATAATACTAGGTTAGTAATAGAGAAGAAGAAGAAGAAGACGAGGTGAATGAGAATAAAAAGAGAGTCAAAGTAGCTCAATGAGGATCTAACATGTGTCTTTAGGGTGATTGGTACCTACTTTTAGTGGTGAAGGTAGAAGAAGTAAGAGAAGATGGATATAGAGATGAATATGGGACTAAGGCTTTTGATTTGGGGCTACATTGTAAACCCCTAAGAAATTTCTCTAAGATACCTAATAGTCAATTAGAGCAACATCTAGTTTATGATTTGAACATTAATCATTAATGTTTGAATTCTAAAAATCCTTTGGTGTAACCCTGGAGAACATAATGAGCCCTAATGACTTTGGTATCAAACATTTGAAATACCTAAAAGTGTAACCCTAAATAAGCCTATAATCTTAGAAATTGCAATTTGACCTTCTCGAGTCAACCCTAGAACCATTACCCTAAAAGAAAAATTGATAATCTTAATGATAATCAAAACCTAGGTATTGCTCTATTTAAATAAATAAACATTTGATCAAACAATAGAAATTTGTAAAATGAACTCAGTAAATTAAAAGTACATAAACAAACCTTAGAAAATTACCCATATTAACACCCTAGTTTAAGTGTATATTAAACTAATATTTTTTATAATATGTCAAATAAATTCAAGAATATATAAATTAGATTCACAAACTTTAATATATTGCTTTAAGTTAATGCCTAATCATGCACGCACGTACACACACACGTGAAAAAAAAATGCAGTTTTAATACCTAGATAAATAGGTAACATTTAATTATTTGATAAAATGGGAACTAAATGATACCGGACTTACTTCCTGCACCAAACAAAATCGGCCCCGCACCCCTGCCACATTACTTTACTTATTCTCTAATCAATTATACATCACCTTCAAAGAAAGATTACATATACAAATGGAAGAGAATTGTAGGAAAAGAGTACACCTAAGATAGTACCCTAAAACCAAATACTATGGGCTAGAGATGAGACACTTCAATACGAATCTTCTCTCCTTTTCCTCTCTCTTCCAAACTGTTGCATATAAACAAACACACTTCTCCATTTCGCTCTCTCTCTCTCTCTCCCTCTCTCCCGTCTCTCTTAATTTTCTCATCAAGTTTTACAAGAGAATTTCTCCTTTGTCTTCTTAACTCCACTTCAAATTAAAGGAAAAGGGGAAGAAAAAGAAGTTCCATTACCTATCATGAGATCTCAACACTGAAAGCTTCAAGTAAGCTAAGTATCTACTTGACCTTGGATAGGTTTCAAAGAGATTTACAAAAATACATATCTTGATTTAAATACGAGTAGCAATATGGTTGCTAAATGAAATGCACATTAGTGATCTTTTACCCAATCTTTCTAGAAAAGACACTCAAATATTTAAAAATGCTTAATAGAAGGAAATACATTGATACTAAAAAATAGAAAAAAAAAAGTCACATTATATACCTATTCTTCCGCAAAGTTGAGACATTCTAGGAAAGAAGTGAGAATAACTTTGATTTCTTTTTACTATTATAAGTAGTTAAATTAGTAGTTGATATAGTAGAGATCAATTGATTCTGTCAAAACTAGGATAAATGGTCCTTATGTAATACTTTGCACAAAAGGAATTATAAATTCACATCTACACAAAAATTATGCATCATCTCACTTAAGGGCTTCATTTGTGTTAGTAGAAAAAGAAAATATATTTAGTATCTTTCATGTTTGTAGCACAGAACCTAAGAAAACATCACAAATGGATGAAATCTTAAGGAGGTCAAATCTGACCTCTATAAGTTCACAGCCTTCCTAACCTCAAATGATAAAATAATACCACCAATAGAAAGTAAATCTAAAAACTTATGTAATTAACTATTTGTTTGTTAGAAACAAACTTCAAATGACTAAGATATTGTGAAAATAAAAAAATTACCTTACAAAGAAACTATAATGGGAAAAGAGTAGAATTTAGATTGATTCCTAAGTATAATATGACTAAATTCTTATTATTGTTGTTATTATATTTGTTCAGGTGATTTAGAGCTTGAGTGCAAGCACCTAGAGAATTATTTTAATAGTTAAGTAGGATAGTTGAGTGAGTATATGCAATGATATTCACATTTAGCTGTGTTTATAAATATAATATTTTTGTTAAATGCGTCATCTTGGGGTTTTGGTAAATGCTTGTGATTTCATTTAATCATATTGGATAGGAAGACACAAAATATAGTGGAAAATTATGTGCTACTATAATTGTAGAATGATCATGAACGATGCAAGTGTTTGTAAAATTGTTTCATCACCTTTAATGAGCTTTAATTTATATGGCTTAAATGTTAAATCAGTCATGCATAGTATAGTGTCAAATGTTGAATCTTGTCAACATCACGTAATAGATAGTTACAGATATATAGGATGACTAACCCTATTGTAACATTGGCAAACTAAGTGACTTGGGGAATGCAACCCTAAGATTGGAGCCAAATTGGCTCAAGGATGTTATTCAAGTTTGATGGGGGATAGCAGAGTAAAATCCTTGGATTTTGATTCCTCAATCCTAGTCACAAAGGGTGTAAATCCATATTATACACAATTTTCAGATGATTATATATATTTGATCGAGTGGTTGTTCGCATTTTATATGCTTGATAATATTAATTTGTATGATAACTTGCTTGAAAGGTATGCCTTGAGATAATTTATCACTAAACTAGTTGCATTTTATATCCCATTACATTTCTTTTAATGCAAGCCTATCTCTACGTTGAGTTAGGGAGGCTATGCCACAGGTCAACTCATGGACTGAGGGCTTTTGTGGGAAGCATAATGATGAGAGCATTTTGTTTCCTTCAAACTCCTTTTATAGATGTATTTAGATGTTTTAGGAAGTATTGGTGGGTCCCACTAACCTCCCATTAATTGCAAAATATTATGTTTTATTCATCTTTACTTTTATTTTTATGCTAATACCATCTCTAAATCTATTTGAACACAGTGGCATCTCTCCTTTCTTTCTCATGAGGATACCTCACACATTGTACACAGAGCCTTTGTATGATAATAGAGCCTTTCCTATACCATTTCATAAGTAAATTATCATATTAATACAATATTAATTATCATATATAATACTATCTTATAGGCATATTAGCATCCTAATGTAGGGACATTCCTTAAAATATATATATATTACTCTATATTTGAAAACATATTGACGATTTGTCCTATAATGAATAATAATATATACATTGATTGACTTTTATTATTATTTTTGTTATATAAAAGTAATAATATATGTTGTATTATAATCTAATGTTGCAACATCATCTTATAAACTAGTATGCGTTATCATCTGATCGAGTTTTAATATATAAATATCCTATTATCTTTTACTACGATCTAGTCAACGCTAGGCAAGTGTACCTATCGCATGTAGTATAGGAATAGATTATAGAGTCGTATTCTTTAGGGCCGTCAGCAAGTACTACTACTCACCCTCTTAATTATTATTTAGCAGATTAATTTAAATCAGGATTTAATATCAAATGCTTAAATAATTCTCAACTAAAACTATATTATAATATATTAATCAACAAAATTAGTTTACAAAAAACAATCAACAAATGAGACTTACTTCACCAATGAATTAACATGTAATACATCTTCATTATATGTTATATACTTCCTAACTGCGGGATTCCGCCAATTAGTTTAATATCTCTCTCAAGTCTATTGAACCCTAATCCTAGTCTTATCCACTGGAATCTCATCCTAGTTAATAGCCGGCTAGAATTGCTTTAGAAATATGATCCTAACGATAAATTCAATTACATATGCAGAAGGTCTCATAACCCTATCTCTAGGCATCATGAGCAACCTCTTCCTATAGCTTAGATCTAGTCCATAGGTAGATTTCTCAATCGCATCCTATGGAAATCTGGTCTAATTCTAAATCGTGCACTATCTAAAATTAGCATGCTTTAACACAATATAGAGATTAGTGAATTCTACAACATTTAACAATTATTCCATGTATATACATGCTAAAACATGGCTACACAAGTCCTAACAATTACTCATTCATGATGTAGACAAAACAACACACAATGAGATAAATAAGAAGGAAGGGATAGAAAACAACCCTTAATGATTGAAACAAACTTCACAATCTTGTACCAACACTGTCTTACACAAGTAGAATAACAAATTAGCAGATGTGTTACAGATGATTACAAGAGAAAAATAAAATGGTGTATTCAATCGTAAAACCTATAATAATGATTGATATCTCCCCTCTAATGGTTAAAAAAAACTATACATATATATATGTTTCCTCCATTCAATACATCTTATGGATGAAGTAAAGCATCGGTTGGGCTTCCTTTCTCCTCAAAATGATGCTTCAATTCCGAATTGGTGCGAAAAAGTAAAATATGTAACTGCCACAACGGCCATAATATGGGCCGTTATATCCTCGGAATAGGATTGTCAAGGAGTGTTACAGTTGTAATCTTCTCTGGGCACAAATTCCACATGCAACTACGACCGTAAGTTTTCCTGAAAAAGCCGTTCTGTCCATTCTCTGTCTGTTACAGTCGTAAACTGGGCCGTAATTTTCGACTATGAAGTTTACTTCCTCTTCAATTTACGAGCGTAATTGATATACTGATTGAAGCTGTGGAGATCATGCCCTAGATTACGGTTGTAGTTAAGGCCGTAATCTTCTCTGAGTGTATTTTCCCCTTCTTTCCTTGTAGATTACACCTGTATTGGTATATGAATCATCATTCGAGAAGTTCATCTCCTGGATTATGGCCGTAATCTAACTTAAATGACTTGTTTAGCTTCAATCCTTGTTGATTTTCATCCAAAACTTGCTTGTTGTCCTATTTATGCCTAAAATGAATATATTCACTCTTTAAGTATCATTTATCTTCAAGTTAAACAAGAATTAGTACATAAATAGTCATAAATATGCCCAAATTAGTATAGTAAATGGCCCATATCAAACTTCTCCATACTTAAGCTTTTCTTACCCTCAAGCAAACAAGCTGAATAATGCATCCAGAAAAATTGATCAGAGTTATAGAAAGACTACTCATACTTGATGCATTTTTTTATGATAACTATATATCTCTCATTTAACTTTAAAAATTTTTTGCTAAGTGACTTTAGAATTTATATGAACTATTATCCTTACTTACTTGTTATGACATGTTAAACCATTAATTCTACTAAAATTTCAAAGTTAATCTAAATAATTTAGCCTTTACCTTCATCATTTAAAAAGGAATTTACATATAAAAATCAGGCACAAGTTCTCTAAGTAAAAGAGAATTAGCTAATATTAATTTCTCAACATAAATGCATAGAACATCTTCAATCATCCATAAAGTCCTCTTCAATTCACTTTTCAATCCACACACCCTTAGTCTCTTTATGTTAATGTTCAAATTATGATGAATCTCGTAGCCCATGTAGCAAGTTTTTAGTCGATAATCCCAGGTTCGTCACCCTAGTTAACAGATGTTATTCCCTTCTCAAGCATCCCTCAGACTTAATCACTCGAGTTACAAGACTCTCTGAACTTCAATTATTTTGTTAAGGATATTTCCTTGGTCAGTTTATCCCAGGCCGGACGACCTTAGGTAACTAGGTTTTAAAGGGACCCCATCGAACATCCACATCCTTAACATTTTTTTTTTCAATTAAGTTTAGGATCTTCATTTTTGAAAACAAAGACAACAGGGCATGAACCTTAATGAGTTTATATTTTTATGTTCTTATGAAAAGAATTGGTCTTACAAGATAATTAAATGAAGACCTATACAAAAAGTTAAGTTTAGGATTTTTACCAATTAACCCTTACTTCAAGCCTTATACTGATCCAATAACTAAATTCCTAGTTAAATAACAAATAAAATTACATCATTCATATTCTATCATGAAATTTTAACATATTAATGGAAATAAAAAAACAAGTAATAAATTGGACAACTCAAAAATAGTCACACAATTACTTAATATGAGAGATATTAACATGACATCTCCTTTTAATCCTGCATCATATGAGCTTTCTTAATTCATGCTTAACTGTGAAAAATTTTGATAAAGATGGGTTACAACTATACTCATATACAAGTTCCCTTCCCCACACTTGAGATAGACATTGTCCCCAATGTCTTAAAATAAAACTAAGAGGAAAAAGGAACAAAAAATGAGAATGGAAAAAGAAAAGTAAACAGAAACTGCCCTGTTCAAATCAAAACCTCGCTTCGTAAATTTCATTCAAGAAGCCAACATCTGTACCACACCATGATCCATCTATCCTATCTTGCAACCAAAGAAACAAAACCAAACAAAAAAAAAAAGCAAAGATCATGAACATAATATATAGGCAAAAGAAACATATAAAAAAATAAAAAGAGGTGCTAGTTTATTGCCTCTAGCTTGACACCCTGATGTTTATCAGAAATTGATTTAGCCACCAGGAGCTTTTACTTGCTCCTTAGGATTTGTCTCCGTATTACCCGGTAATGACCTTGGAACTCTTTCAGAAAGCATTTTGGCCAATTAACCAATTTACTTTTCCAAATTATGGATAGATGCCTCATTATTCCAATGACGTGAATCAGAAATCTGGATGTGCTGTGTCAGAAGGTCTTCAACACTTGGTTTTTTCTCAGATGGTGGTAAATCCAGGTGTTGCAGAGGTACTTGTAGTTGCTGCTGTGGTGGCTTCGGGAATCCAGGTGTAAAGCTTGGTCTTTGTACATTTTGATTGCTTTAAGAAAAATTAGGATGATTTCTCCAACAAAATTACAAGGATTATAATTCTCAGTTCCTCTATCAACTCCATTCATAAAATTCACTTTTTCCATGCTTGGACCATCTTCAGGAACATATGAATCTCCCATTGGACTCATAGGAGGATCACCTTGAGGCATAGACTCTAAACTTGACCTTATGCTACTCAGCTCAGATGTAAGAGATGCCACTTGTGCTTGAAGTTGGGCAACCTTTTTCTGACTCATACTTGGCAGCTAATGGTCTCAGTTTATTCCTCTTACTATGCCAACTGAATGTGTTCCTTGCCATTTCTTCAATCAACTTATATGCCTCAGGAGCACTCTTTTTCATCAAACTACCTCCCGCTACAGCGTCTATCATGGTCTTTAATTGATCACCAAGAGATGTATAAAAGATTCTAACCAAGTCATGCATAGTAATCTCATGATGAGGACAACTCCTAAGTAGTTCCTTGAACCTTTCCCACACTTCATACAATGAAACCCCTTCATACTGATGGAATGGAAATATGTCATTCCTTAACCGAATCATCTTATTGGGTGGAAAGAATTTCTCTAAAAACTTCTATGCTAATGAATGAGGAGGTAGGGAATTAAACCAACTCCTTGCCTTATCCTTTAGAGAAAAAGGAAATAATCTAAGGCGTATGGCATCATCTAACACCCCATTACTTTTAATTGTAGCACAAATTTGTAGGAAATTGGTCAAGTGAGCATGTGGATCCTCAGAAGCTCCTCCACCAAATTGATTTACTTGCACCATTTGAATCAATGCAGGCTTCAATTCAAAGTTGTTTGCTTGAATTGTGGGCCAAACAATGAATGGTGTAACTCCATCAATCGTGGGCATGAACAACTCCTACATGGTTCTATTACAATCATTTCCTACAACTCTCGAATTATTCTCGTTCTTAACTCTCGGATTATTCTCATTCTCACCCGCTCAATTCAAATTGTCTCCATTTCCTCTAACTTGATTCTGATTGATTCCAGGATTTTCAACTTCACTTACCCCTCTTGGGTTCACATTCTCATTTCCGTTGCTCATACTTGATGATTCCTTTTCAATGTTTCTCTCTCTAGTAGACGATTTTTTTTAAATCTCTCTAATCTTTTGCAAATTCTGATACAATGTCCTTTCAGGTTCTGAATCAAATTCGATTAAATTGGTAGCATGATTTCGGGTCCTAAACTTGCAACCAAAAGAGAATTAGATTTTAGTCAAATTATTGTGAAAACAATAAGTAAATAAACAAAATGTTAGATTAACAACAGTCAGGTTTTCTTAATATTGCCAACCTATTCCCCGGCAATAGCGCCAAAAACTTAGCATGCGTTATTATCTGACCGAGTTTTAATATATCAATATCCTATTATCTTTTCCTATGATATGGTCAACGCTAGGCAAGTGCACCTATCGCATGTAGTATAGGAATAGTGTAAACCCCTAAAAATTTCATAATTCTTAGGAAATAATCCTAAGAGTCAAACACCGGAATTGAAACCCTAAAAATCGAACCAAGTTAAAACTTAATTCTAAATAAGATAAAAAAACGAGATTTCTTAATCTGAGAAAGAGAGAACCCTCAAAAACAAAATAGAAAATCCAATTATCGGTTAAATCAACATCCGTACATCAATCAAATCACCTAACAGTTCCTTAACACGTAAACCAAGACAATATATCCAAATAATGCTCGACAACGAAATGATAAGATCTTAAATTCTTCGGTGAATTTTAGAATCAGAAATTTCAAATTTCACCAAAAGTCAAACTGAGTCAAGTTATAACTCTAGACTCGGTTAAACGATCTCGAGAATTAAAAAATATTAAATAATCACAAATAAAATAAGATAAACCATAGATATCGAGATAAAAATATAAAACGATCAAAACTCGAAAATTATATGATCTTACGAATAACTCAACAAAACTGGAAGTCAAACCAGAACCCTAAAAGTCAACAAAGCTTATAACAAACCCTAGTGTTTAAGATCTTGCAATCCCGCGCTCTTAAACCCTAAACAATGAAATGAAAATAATTGTTGGTAATAGTTCATAATTATATAAAGAAGCTTAAAAATATCAGATTCGCAAATTTCTAGTGTTCTTTTGATTCAAACGGGATCAGTTTTAAAAAATCGTGCCCTGGTATACCTGATGGCAAAAATATTCCGTTAATACCAATAGACTTGTAAAAATATAAGGTTTTCAAAAAATATCAGTTTTAGAATTTTTCGGTAGCTAAAAATTACAGGTATCGCATTATTACAAGTATTTTTATTACTATCGGTACTTTAATTGTCTAGTCTACTATTCATTACTATTTCATTATCTCTACTTTTTCTTACACCTATTTCTTACTACCTCCATATCTATTTTTTTACTTTTTACATTTCCAATACAACTTTATTCACATCAACTTTATACATTATTTCTTTTCTTCACAAAAATTACAAAACAAATAAATTCTTCTCTCCCTTCTCCCTCTCAAAACCGCCAGCCCCCCTCTCTCTTCACTAAATTATTTTTTCTTTTTCAATTATTTTATTACATCAATAATTCACTCCAAAAATTCTATAAATACCACATTCCTCTTTCATTCTTTCACACAATTCATTCTACTACCAAAACTCTCTCAAATTCACTACACAAACTCTCTCCACAAAATTTTCCTCTACCAAAATTCTCTTTCACCAAATACTCATAAAATTTCTCTCTACAACTACCATTTCTCAATAAACCACACAACCACATAATCATACATTCACTACCATCTTCAAACCACATAAACACTTTAGGTAAAGATTTATTCCAACCATTTATTTTCTCATGTCATGTAACTTAACATGACTATGGTGTTGTTTTGAAACTCATATGAATAATAAAAGTAACAACATGTTCATGTTTTGTTCTTGTACATAAACTTTCTATTTTATTATGTTATGTTGATTTTATTGTTGTTATAATGCTAATTCCTTATTCATATCTAACTAAATATATTATGTATTTATATATAATCTTTAGAGCATATAAGCTCACTCGTTATTTATTTAATTTCATGCTATTTCCTTAAGACTAGTCTTTCTAGTCTTAGACTTGTCCATATCAAGTCAAAACAACATTTTATTTATTTTCTTTAATCTTTTGGGACTAGTCCTTTCTTAGTCTCGGGATGCCTTGATGAAGCTAAGGCTCCCAATACTTAACCGAGATACCTTGATGAAGCTAAGGTTCTCAATACTTGATATTTTTGTTTTGCTTATTATTAATTGTATCTAGTATTTTCTTATATTCTTATTATATTACATGCTCATGATACTTGCATCTGCATAATGATATTGTCTCAACTAATTTAACAATAGAATTTTATTTTACTAAAGGAACTTAAAACTAAATTTTCTATTATGTAACTTATCACAAAATAATGAAGTTATTATCAAACAACATAGAAATAGAGTAATACAAGTTTTCTCAAAGTTTTTTTAAATAACAAAGATAGTTTTACCAAGGAAACATAGGAAATAAATACTTTCATTGTATATTATGGGAACCTAAGTTTTAGTAAAATAATTTATTAGTTTTCAAAGTTTTTACAAAAAGCTTAAAGATTAAACTCTTTTAAACTCCATGACAAAACCAAGAAACAAACTAAGTTTTCAAAATTAAGATAAATTCAACCCATAAAGTTATAAACTCACTTAGGAAAAATAATTATTTTCAAATTTCTAAAGAAAGAACTTATTTTTAAATAATATAAACGAGATAAGATTAAAAACAAAGGATTTTATCAATAAAAATGATTCTTTTCAAAGGAAATAAAAGAACAAGTTTAGAAAACAAAAACTTATATTTTAAAAAATAAAGACAAGACACAATTTCTAAAACCATTCTAAATACAAATTCATAAAAAGGTTTTCAACAACTTAATATACTTTTGATAAATTTAATCTTTAATCACTAGAAGTAAAATTTATGCAAGACTAAAGGTTAAAGGAAAATTTACTTGTTTTTGGAAAAAGAATGAAGAAAATAAAATAAGAATATACTCATTTATAATAACCTATGAAAATATAAAGTTTCTTCAAAAGACTTAAAAAGAAATTGTCAAAATTAAAGTTTTAAAAACTCAAAATGAATTATTGTATGAAATAAATTGTTGAGACACTACCATTAGAAATTTTGCATATAAAATGAGCTTATCTATATACTTAAATGATTTATCAATTATATATACATATATATATTTTTTTTTTTTGCCTAAAGGATTTTTGAATGAAGTTGAGTTAGAAAATGGATTTACAAAAGTTTAGAAATATTCGTTTTAAATCTGTACTCAACGTTTTCGGAGTTTAAATGACCTTATATGCCAAAGATACCCTTAGAAATTGATAGATCTTTTCGAATAGGTAGAAAACGGTATATTATATGCGAAATTCCGAGTTAAAATGAGCAAGTTATGGCCATTTTAAATTGGAATTTCATTCTATACGATTTTAACGAACATAGTGCAATAGAATTAGAACGTTTAAGTAGAATTTCTATGAAATACTCATCCCGAGTATTTCTTTTATCTAGATGACGAAGGATACGAGAATACCCTACCCAAGGATTACTAAGACTAAGAAGATCGCGAAATGGATGAGTGAGTTATTCCTCTTAATTTCGTTACCTTACTTGTGCTTGTAAAGTAGTAGCATTAGTATACTAAGAAAAAATAAAAATGGATATATATTTGGGTAATTCAGGATTATGAGTATATATGTGATTTATGTTTATGCGTGAAATGAGAATTAAGAATATCGCAACTTCAAACTGCTTGTTTAAATAATTTTGTTTATTTACTTGTATGATTGCTTATTAATTGCTAAATTGATTGATTGCCCCCTAATAAATCTTAATAAGGTTTGGCTTAAGAAAAATGAAACACTCACGCATAGCATCCATCGAGTCACATCTCTTTCGGAAGGCTGATACTCCTACGCATAGAGTTGGATTGGCTTTGATCGTGTGATGACACGGGCCATGTTCCTTCCTAAAGGATCCAAATCGCCTAGGGAATGCGACTATAGGTTCGGAGCCGAGCCAACCGAACGCTGTGGGTGAGGACTTAGGGACTAGCAGTAGAAGATCGAGGATCTTCAACTCCGATTCCCTAACCTTCGATACAGAGGGGTAAATCCGTTCTATATATGGTTTTCGGATAACTATATATATATTTGCATAATCACGTGATTGTTGCATTATATGCATAGCATATGTGTGAAAATTTAAATGAACTTGTTTGAAAATATGGTGCGAATGAAAAGGAATATCTCACTAAGCTAGTTATAGCTTATACGCCTATAGATTTTGTTGAAACAAGTATACCCATGGCTTAAATTGAGGATCATGACATTAAGGAAGTCATGGAAGGATGTTAAGCTTCTACGAAGGAAATGGAAACATAAGATGAAGTAATTTTGTAAGGTTCTTTATATGTAATGAATTCTATATTAGTATTTTGGATATTTTAAGATGTATATTTATTTGAAGACAATAGAGGGACATGCTCCTAAGAATTGTAATTTAATATGTTTATGTTTTATGATAAGTATTCTCCTTACCTTGTTACTTATTTAATATCAATATAAATTGTATTACTTCGATGCGTTCCTTGGTTGTGATGTACGCCTTGTACATGATATGGAAGCCTTTGCGTGACTGAGGTAGTATTCCTAGGCTTTAATATTATATACGGCGGACTGCCACGTTTAGGATACCCCTCGGGGCTTGACAAATAGATTATAGAGTCGTATTCCTTGGGGCCATCAGCAAGTACTACTACTCACCCTCTTAATTATTATCTAGCAGATTAATTTAAATCAGGATTTAATATTAAATGCTTAAATAATTCTCAACTAAAACTATATTATAATATATTAATCAACAAAATTAGTTTACAAAAAAACAATCAACAAATGAGACTTACTTCACCAATGAATTGACATGTAATACATCTTTGTTATTTTTTATATACTTCCTAACTGCGGGATTCCACCAATTAGTTTAATATCTCTCTCGAGTCTATTGAACCCTAATCCTAGTCTTGTCTACTCAATCTCTTCCTAGTTAACAGCCGGCTAGAATTGCTTTAGAAAAATAATCCCAATGGTAAATTCAATTACATATGCAGAAGGTTTCACAACCCTATCTCTAGGCATCATGAGCAACCTCTCCCTATAGCTTAGATCTATTCCATAGGTAGAATTCTCAATCGCATCCTATGGAAATCTGGTCTAATTCTAAATCGTGCACTATCTAAAATTAGCATGCTTTAACACACTTTAGAGATTAGTGAATTCTACAACATTTAGCAATTATTCCATGTATATACATGCTAAAACATGGCTACACAAGTCCTAATAATTACTCACTCATGATGTGGACAAAACAACACATAATGAGATAAATAAGAAGGAAGAAATAGAAAACAACCCTTAATGAATGAAACAAACTTCGCAATCTTGTACCAACACTGTCTTACACAAGTAAAATAACAAAATAGTAGATATGTTATAGATGGTTACAAGAGAAAATAAAATGATGTGTTCAATGGTAAAATCTATAATAATGATTGATATCTCCCCTGTAATGGTTAAAAAAAAACTATATATATATATATATATACATATATATATGTTTCCTCTATTCAATACATCTTATGAATGAAGTAAGGCATCTGTTGGACTTCCTTTCTCTTCAAAATGATGCTTCAATTCCAAATTTATGTGCAAAAGTAAAATATGTAACTGCCACAACGGCTGTAATATGGGTAGTTATATCCTCAGAATATGGTTGTCAAGGAGTGTTACTACCATAATCTAGGCCGTAATCTTCTTTGGGCACAAATTCTACATGCAACTACGACCGTAAATTTTCCTTGAAAAAGTCGTCCTGTCTATCCATTATCTGCCTGTTACGGCCGTAAACTGGATTGTAATTTCCACTGTGAAGTTTACTTCCTCTTCAATTTATGGACGTAATTGATGTACTGATTGAAGCTGTGGAGATCATGCCCTAGATTACAGTTGTAGTTAAGGCCGTAATCTTCTCTGAGTGTATTTTCTGCTTCTTTTCTTGTAGATTACACCTGTATTGGTATATGAATCATCATTCGAGAAGTTCATCTCCTGGATTATGGCCGTAATCTAACTTGAATGACTTGTTAGCTTCAATCCTTGTTGATTTTCATCCAAACTTGCTTGTTGTCCTATTTATGCCTGAAATGAATATATTCACTCTTTAAGTATCAGTTATCTTCAAGTTAAAGAAGAATTAGTACATAAATAGTCATAAATATGCCCAAATGAGTATAGTAAACGGCCTCTATTATAAACACACAATTTTAATCATAATTATTTTATCAACTGACTAATGTTGTAATGAACTTTATTTTAATTAATGAATAATCTCATTTTTATACTAGTTATGCTAATGATATGTTATTAGCTTTGATTATAATAATATCATTATTAATATAATATTATGAATTTATCATCCATTCTTAGCAATTACTGAAAATTAAGCTTGTGTAGGATTATAAATAATATTAAAATACTATTTAGTAATCTTATAATATTAATAAGTTTTATATATTTTTTAAATTTTAAGAGAATTTTAAGAGAATGTTAACAATAATCAATGATAGATTAAATTTGTTCCTAAAAGTCACATATGCATAAACATATATTATTTAATTAAAGAAAAATTATATCTACCTTTGAAAGTCTTGTGTACATATTCACAGATTATTTAATCAGAGACAAATTTAATATATTTTTTAAAGTTATGGGTATATATTATTTTAATTTAAAAGACATGTTTAAATCATAATTCAAAAGAAAATATAATGCCAAATAATTTTCTCGTTCCCATTATAGAATTAGAGATAGATTTTCAACAAAATTAATTTTTCTCACAGATCTATAGAAAATATATCAAAAATTCATTATCATAGCATAGTAAACTATAAAAAATCCTCCATGATATACCATCGGAAGTGCATTGCAATTTAGACACTAATCAAATCATTTTGTAGACGAAAAATTTACATCACAAAAATTTGATTTCTAAAGGCCAGCTTTCTTTTGGTAATAGAAAATCCTTATTATTGCATAGCTTAACGATAAGTATGAATAAAAAAAAATTAGAAAATTAATTGTATTTTTTATTTACTTACTTAACGATAAGTATGAAAAAAAAATTAGAAAATTAATTGTATTTTTTATTTACTTACTCTATTTTAAAATTATAAATACAACTCTTTAATCATTGTCAAGTTGGAAAGATATACTTGAATTCATAATGTGGGACTTCAACTTATTAAAAGATTTTAGAATAATTAAATAGACTCAAACACATCTATAATTACATTTTAAATTTTAATGTTCCTTATTTAGCCACTTCAAATCATCATTTAAGTTAATCTTTAATTTATACCTTGTCCATAAAAATCTTCTTCTCTAATGTTGTAAATAATATAGGTATAGGGAAAAGGAAAGGATTGTAGATAATTCTCTTAATTGAAAGGAAAATTTCCAAGTGGAGGGCTTAGTAGGAGTCTTGCAACAAGTCCAAGATTTGTTTTCAATTTTGCACTAATGTAAGCCTTCTTGACAAGATTACTTAATAATGTAACACAGGTAGTTACCCTTTAGATTCAGAACATAGAGAGATATACACTTTTTCCTATACTTAGACTTATGTGAGTGGAAATTAAAAGTATTGACTTGTTAAGAGAAATTGATTAGGAATATCATTTTGATGTTAAAAAAAATGATTATTTATAAACTTATAATAACTTTAAAGTTCAAAATCTTAAACTTTGTAAATTGTCACATGAAAAAACATAAACTCAAAAGACGTACGGTTAAGTATAGATAGCTTCTTGGCCCAAAAAAAATGTAAAATGAAAAAAAATCATAGATAACTTGGTCACACGGCCTTTAATAAGAAAAGTGACTAATAGCCAACTCAGACGATAAGCTCGTTAACCACCTTAATCTAGTCAATCACACATATTCTAAGGTTAATTTAGCACATGTTAAGGGACTTAAGATAAATCTATTTAATATTGAAGTAATAACCACAAAAATTATCTTATAAGATATTAATTAATGACATGTTATATGACATAACTTAGGTGGTTATTAAGAACTATAGTAAAGATTAAATATGTGGGTTACTACAATGTGTTATTTGTGCATGTACACTGAAAGGAGATACAAATAAGTATTATGAAGCTATGCTTATTAGGAATGATGATTTATCATTATAAGATGAATCTTGACTATGCGTTTTCAATTAAGTGGTCAAGTATAGGATGATTAATTCTTAGTAATTGTGATGGATATAGGAACTTAGGATCTATTAATCCATATTCTTAGAAATTTTTGGTTCATGTTCTTGATATTCTATCATTTTTGTTCTAGAAATATTCTATTTTATGTTTTGTAGGATCAACAAATCTAGTTACAAGAATGAAAAATTCAAGAACGAATTAGTGTTGGTGAAGATTTATAATGGATTTTTTCCCCATAAATTGGAAACTTTGCATTGTCTTGACTTTATACATATATGTTTATGTAGGTGATTGTTGTTTGACACAAAATGGATGATGCATTAGTAATGACTATTTAAACCCATGTGTGGTGCAACATATTTCTATCAATGTACACAATATTCTTTTACTTCAGAGCTCATCTATGTTAGAAATCTTAATTATGGGTAAAACTGCAAATACGTCGAACAACTCATAAGCTATAGCTCAATTTACTTGCAGCTTAGCTCTATTTAAGCTTAATTAGTAAACAAGTTTTGTAAACATTAATTATCTTAAGGATTCAACACCATTAATATTAAACTCTTATGCCATACCCATATGGATCTTGATTATAATAACAATCACTTAGATATAGCGAAATAAATTATGTACCTTCAGTAGAATTCAACATGATGGAGAGCTTTCTTATTCTCAATCTTTGATGAAACTGATTTCTTTCCCTTAACCCTCTTATTGTAGTGGATAGTTTGATGGATAGTCGAAAATACATTTTTATTTTTCCTTTTAACTGCTTACCTTCGTCGATAGAACGAGGACCAATTTATATATTTACATAAAAATTAAATCTGGTGCGTCTATCAATTACCTATATTAATGGCTATGATAGTATACAATTAAATACAAGAAACCCTAAACCAAATTTAATATGAGCTAATTTAAATATGAGCCAGGACACCAGGCCATATTTCTTACATTCTCCCACTTGGTTAGATGTTCCATCGTTACTTTTAATAGTATAACATAAGGCTAGCAAAAGTCAAATCTTTAAAGCCATCAATCACCATGAACACCGTTACACAACAAACTACATAATGAGGATTATAGGATGTTCCATCATTACCTTTAATAGTATAACATAAGCCTATTAAAAGTCAAATCATTAAAGACACAATCATCATGAACACCTTTACATAACAAACCACGTAATGAGGATTATAGCATTCATATGCTATATAATCGCTTACTCTTTTCCATATATTCACTACATTAAGAATTTATCATGTTAAGCTCATAAGTTTTATATAAACAACATACAGTTCACATGCTTGCCATAATGACACATAATTTTCTTATTCAAATAATCAATCATGCACAAATATAATAAATAAGAAAATTCAAAATATCATAAACATATCATTATTGCTCTAGATTGTTATAACTTCATCATCAAACATCAATACAACCAAAACCTAATCTATGTACATGTTCCTCAAATGTCTTTGGTTGTAAACACTTAGTTAAATGATCTACAATCATGAGATCCATTTTAATATGTTCAATACACACTTTTTATTTTTGAATCTCCTCTTTAGCAACAAAGTACTTTAATTCTATGTGTTTTCCTCCCTTGGAATGTTTGTCATTTTTAGAGAAGAAAAATGCTGCAGAATTATCACAATAAATTTTCAATGGCTTGCTTATAGTGTCGATGACCTCAAGTTTTGAATTATAAATTCCACAACCATAATGTGTAAATTGTAGCCTCAAAACAAGCTACAAATACTGCTTCCATGGTGGACAAAGCCATGATAGACCGTTTGGCACTTTTTCAAGAAATTGCTCCTCTAGCTAACAGGAAAAAATAACCAAGCATTGACTTCCTACTGTTAATCTATTTAAAAATATATGAATCTGAATATCCAAACACTTCTAAATGATCAAACGTCTTATAAGCAAGCGTGTAGTCTTTTATTTCTTGTAAATATCTCAACTCTTTCTTTATAGCTTTCCAATGATCAATACCAAGATTACTTTGGCATCTACCTAGCATCCCTATTGCAAAATTTATGTCGGTTTGGTACAGGTCTATACTTACATTAAACCACCCACAACGGACATATATGGAATTGATTCTATTTCCTTACGTTCCACATCACTCTTTAGACATTGCATTAGACTAAACTTAACTCTCTTTTGAATAGGGACTATTTCTGCTGAGCACTTATTCATATTGAATTTCTCAAGAATTTTCTCGATATAAGTTTTTCAAGACAATCCTATCTATCCTTTTAACCTATTACGGAATATTAAAATTCCAATCACATAAGATGTCTCTCCCATATCTTTCATTGCAAAATTCTTATAAAGAAATTCTTTAGTCTTATGTAACAAACACAAATCATTAACAACAAGCAAAAAAATTAACATATAAAACCATAAATATAAACTTATTCCCATTGATCTTCCTATAGATACATCGATCAACAATGATTTCTTCAAAATTAAAATATGTGATGGTATTATGAAACCTAATATATCATTGCCTAGAAGCTTGTTTAAGACCATATATTGATTTCTTCAATTTACACATCATACCTTATTTTCCTTCTATGGAAAAACTTTTAGGTTGATCCATATAAACTTCCTCTTCAAGATCCCCATTCAAAAACGTTGTTTTCACATCCATTTGGTATAGCTCTAAATCAAAATGAGCCACTAAAGCCAAAATTATATCGAATCTTTCTTTGAGATAGGTGATAAAGTCTCTTTATAATCAATGCTATTTTTCTGAGTATATTCTTTGGCAATAAGTTTAGCTTTATATCGTTTAACATTACCTTTTGAGTTGCACTTGGCCTTGATGACCCATTTATACCCAACCCATTTGGAACCTTCTGTCAAGTCTATAGGATCATAGACATTGTTTTAAACCATTGTGTTCAACTCCTCTTTCATAGCATTAATCCATTTTTCAGACTTATCACTTTCTGTGGCTTATGAAAACCAAACGGGATCATTATTAATGCCACACTCAAATTTAAACTCTTGCAAATAAACCACATAATAATCAGAGGTAGCTGATCTTCTAACCTTTATGGGTTTATTTAAAGCTATTCCAATGGTTTATTTACATTAGCTGGTCGTAAGTTAGGTTCTTCATGGGGTACTTCTTCATTATCCAAATGTTGTTCTTGATTATTTTGTTCTTCTATTATAGGAATATTTGGCATGGTTGTGGACTTAGGAAAATTCAAGGATAATGGAATATTCACCCTTATTTCATTAATATCCATACCTCTATTTTCAGCACTCCCACTAACCTTACCATTCTCCAAAAATTTGGCATTAGCTATCTTAAAAGTCTAGAATTATGGTTTAAATGGTAAACCTATACCCCTTGGATTTCTCAAAGTAATCAATAAAATAACCACCTCTATCAAATCTTACTATTTTCACTTTTTTATCTAATTGCCTTTCATCTTTACAAACATCTCAAGAGCATTTACAGCTTGAGATTTTTTATGCAGCATAGATATAGCCATAACGTAAAAAATCATCAATGAAGGTGATGAAGTACTTTTCTCCATTAAAGGACAGAGTGTTAAAAGGTCTACATATATCGAGGTGTATTATTTCAAGAAGCCAGCTACTTCTTGTGGCTTCTTTCTTGTTACGTGTGATTTGCTTTTCCTTAATGTAGTCCACGCATAAACCAAGATCAATAAAATCTAGAACCTGTAGAATCTCATTAATCTTTCTAGCCCTTCTATGGATATGTGACCCAAACATTTATGCCACAAGTAAGCTAAGTTTTCATTCGCCAAACTATGTTTCGTTCTAATATTATGATTAATAGTAAATAAGGATTCATAAAAGGCATCATCAAGTCTCAATTTATATAAACCATCGACAAATATAGCATAAACAATGACAAAGCCATCCTTATACAAATTGAAATAACCATGTCTAATCTTAAAAGTTTATCCACTAACATCATGTTTAGAAATCAAAACTAGTATACAAACGATCAGTAATTAATAAATTCAAGCAAGAAGTATATAGAATATATTATTGGCTTCCTTTGGGTAAACGTAACAACATATATCATCATCATTATAATTAAATGCCAATAAAACTTAATGGAGTAATTAAAACCACACCATCTTGTATATATAGCATCTTTAGATACATACATATAATAGACGAGTGAATGCTAATTTTCCTTCATTTACATTTATTAATCATAAAATGTCAATTTTCCTTTGGGTAAATCCTTACTTTCTATCAATTAATAAAATTTACATAATAGGCATTGCAAGATATTATTTTCAATTATATGGCTATAAACACTTAATTAATTTGGTCACTTTGTTTACTAACAAATTAATATTAACTTGTCGAGCCTGGATTTTTTCCATTATCTGGTTCATTTCTCCTAACCCGATTCACATTAAACCCGAACCCATTTAACATGAATCCTCGACTAGGGGTTAAAAGAAATTTTTAATTTTTGAAAACTTTTTAGAGTCGCCACCCGATATAAATCGGGAAAAAATTAAAAGCTAGGATCAATGGGTCGGTTGATCCTAACTTAGCTACTAGTCTGCGAAAATTTGATTTAAAAACCAAACTTTTAAAACCAGATATCATGGATTCGGGGGCTAACCTATTAAAACCAAATTGGTTACCACTTTCGGAATTTTAAATTTATAATCTATCCTTTATATGCTCAAAAATTCAAATAAAAATATTATAAGAGAAATATTTACAAGTCAAATCATTCATTTTTATTTTTTATGTGCTTTTCTTCATTTTTATTTTTTATTATTTTTTTAGAACATCAATATCAACAAATATATTTCCTTTTTTTTTAACAAAAACTTATATTTACAAAATAGTTATTCACAATATTTAAAAAAAAAAACAAAAACATTTTTTTTTTATTTTTTATGTCGCCCCGCAGGTTCCTACGTACTCGCTAATCGAAATCAGACAAAACGTAGTTCTTTTTTTAAAAAAGAACTTTAATTTGTTGATCAATTTTATATTTTTGAACTTTTCTCACTTCCAATTTATTAAATTTTAAATTTTTTATGAAAATCATTTTTTGATGATCCTATGATCTAATCAATTGATTTTTTTTATGAAAATATATTTTTCTAAGTCCAAAAATCATTTTTTTTATCAAAAATTTTGGTTTTGGAAAATCCAATTTTATCATTTTTATTTATTTTGTTTATTTATTGTTATTATTTTTTATTTATTTTTAAATTTTTTTTTAAATCATCACAACATATTCAGAATATTTTACAATATATTAAAATTATTTTTCATGCATTAAATATGCATTTCTAAAAGCAATTTATGTATAAATACATATTAAAAATATTCAAAAATATAAAAAAATTAAATTTATATGAAAAATAATTATTTTGATTTTTCTGGATTTTTTGAATTTTTCTGAATTTTTTATGAATTTTTATGACTTTTTTACTATTTTCTGAAATTAATTATATAATAAACTAATAATAAAATAATGCGGACTGACCTGGACCGTTGGATGAAGCGGACGAGATCTGGAGCGTCGATCGTGTTGACTGATCCTGATCGTCTGATGGAATTGACCAAATCTAGGGCGTTGATCAAGATGATTAAATCTGGGCCGTCTGATTTGCTTGATTGAATCTGGGCTGCTGATCTGCTTGATCAAATCTGGACCGTCTGATCTGCTTGATCAAATCTGGACCGTCTGATCTGGATGATTGAATCTGGGCCGCTGATCTGCTTGATCAAATATGGACCGTCTGATCTGGATGATTGAATTTGGGCCGTCTGATCTGCTTGACCGTTGACCGATGACTGTTGACCGATGACCGGCCGGATGGGGTTCGGATCTTCGGGCGGATCTCGGAGCTCCGACGGGTGAAGAAGATGAAGTCGCAGCGTTTTGGGGCTGATTCCGGCGGCTGTGGTGGTTGGTGGCGGCTGGAAGCTTGTCGGCCCGACTCCTGGCGACGGCGGATCTTCTGAAGGTGGAGGCGTGCACCCAGAACGGCGGCAAGGGGCGGCTCCGGTGGTGGTCGCCGGCGGTTGTTCAGAAAAAATAAAAAAAAATTTGCAGAGATGATTTTTGATTAATTTAATCAAATCCAAGCACACTAAAACATCATCAAAATGAAGTTTCTAATACTCCTAAACACTCAATTTGATCCAAATCGGAATCAAATCACTTCGAATTTGAAAAATTCGAATCCTACATCTTAAAATTCGAAAAATTTCGAATTGATATTGTGTGTGTGTGTTTCTTCGAAATTGACTGTGCCTTTTGATCCTAGTACCCCCTATTTATAGGTTGCATCAATTTTACGTTTCGTACAGTTTCGAAACGAATCGATTTTTGCCTCTTTATTTTCACGAAATTAATTCGAAAATTCGTGTTTAATTAGTTCAAACTGATGAATTGATGATTAAATCTTTCATATTCTCATCAAATCATTCAATATGGGTAGATTAATTGTCCAATTTCATCAATTCTCATTAATGGACAATTGAAGTCTCACAATTGCATTTTTTTTTCAATTTTTTTAGCACGAATTTTGTGACTTTTGGGATGTTTTTACACATGAATTGTGCACTAATCTTTCATATTCCATAACTCTTTGCAAATGGCATCATCAATTTTAATATTAATGATGTTTTGTCAGTTAAAATGATGCAAAGTAAGGCAAAAAGTCACTTTGAGAAAGATGAAAAGGCAAAAATAAGATGATAAAAAGGCAAAAATTTGCCTTTGCTAGGGTTTGAACCTGTGTCCTTGAGCTTGAGTGTGTGTTTGGGTCAATGTATTTAACCAACAAGCCATTGGCCTGTGCCTTGATCACTTAGCCAACTTCATCAATACTTAATTAAGGCTTTTTTGGAAAAATGGAGTTTAATTAAACAAAAATAAAGATTCTGTTTAATTTTATAAATTTAAGCCTTAATTAATTGGGCAAAAATTGGGTGTCTACAGCTGCCCCTCTTTGTGGTAAAGTTTGAACAAAACTTTTGCCCAAAGACAAAAAGATACAATTTTGCTTAGCTTCTCCTCCAAATTTATTTTTCAACAAAGAGATTTTTTATCTTGTGCTAAACCATCTGTCGAGTTTAGACTTTGAGATTCGCTAGGTCAACTGTCGGACCTAGACTTAAAAACTGATAGACATCTGTCGGGTCTGATTTTGAGATTTGCTAGGTCAACTGTCGGACCTAGACTTAGAAAACTTATAGACCATCTGTCGGGTCTAGATTTTGAGATTTGCTAGGTCAACTGTCGAACCTAGGCTGATAGACCGTCTGTCGGGTCTAGATTTTGAGATTTGCTAGGTCAACTGTCGAACTAGACTTAGAAAACTGATAGACCAATCTGTCGGGTCTAGATTTGAGATTTCTAGGTCAACTGTCAGACCTAGATGATAGACCGTCTGTCGGGTCTGGATTTTGAAAAAATGATAGGCCATCTGTCGGGCCTAGACTGATAGACCGTCTGTCGGGTCTGGATTTGAAAAAATGATAGGCCATCTGTCGGGCCTGGACTGATACCGTCTGTCGGGTCTAATTTTGAAAAAAAAATAGGCATCTGTCGGGCCTAGACTGATAGACCATCTGTCGGGTTAGATTTTGAAAAAAGATAGGCCATCTGTCAGGCCTAGACTCAGAATACTGCTAGGTTCATCTGTCGAACCTATAGGCTTTAATTTGGTCATTTGCCGGACCTATGGGCTTTGGTTTGGTCATTTGGTCTTGGTCACCATCTGGAATGGATGGATTTCTGAATTATGTCTTGATCACCATCTTTAGTGGATGAATTTCTGAATTCTGTCTTGATCACCATCTTTAGTGGATGGACTTCTGAATTCTGTCTTGATCACCATCTTGAGTGGATGAATTTCTGAATTCTGTCTTGATCACCATCTTTAGTGGATGGATTTCTGAATTCTGTCTTGATCACCATGATGATTTTGATTGTCATCATCTCAAAAGGATGGATTTTGAATTTGGTCACCATCTCAAAAGGATGGATTTTGAATTTGGTCACCATCACGAAAGGATGGATTTTGAATTTGGTCACCATCACGAAAGGATGGATTTTGAATTTGGTCACCATCACGAAAGGATGGATTTTGAATTTGGTCACCATCTCAAAAGGATGGATTTTGAATTTGGTCACCATCTCAAAAGGATGGATTTTGAATTTGGTCACCATCACGAAAGGATGGATTTTGAATTTGGTCACCATCTCAAAAGGATGGATTTTGATTTGGTCACCATCTCAAAAGGATGGATTTTGAATTTTGGTCAGTATTAGACTATCTGTCGAGTCTAGACTGAGGGGTATTTGTGATTTTTAGTTCACTGGGGTTTTTTTTTTTTTTATACAAGCATGCTTCAATTTTCTATCAAAATTGGTTATCCTTGCAGTAATATTTTCTTTCAAAATAAGAACAATCAATAGACCAAACTGTATAAATGCATTCATTCAGCATTATAAGATGCTCAAACTTCTTTGTCTGATGATTCAAATGGTGTTTGGTTGTAAATTTATTTGGAAGAATTAGGCTTTGATTTGACTTAAAGAATTTCAGGCTTTGATGACTTCAGAGAATTTCAGGCTTTGATCCGACTTCAGAGAATTTCAGGGATATCAACTTTGTTTATAATTAATCAAAATAAAATCAATTGATCACTTGAAATGACAAATTTTATTGATCAAGGATAATACAACTTTACAGCATCTGAGTTCACAGGATCCTTTAAATCGGGTCCATCCATTTGGGAAAGGATTAATGCTCCTCCCGACAAGACCTTCTTCACTATATATGGTCCTTCATAATTTGGTGTGAACTTTCCTCTGGAATCTTGCACATTTGGCAGCATTTTTCTCAGAACCAAATCACCTTCTTGGAAATTTCTTGGCTTAACTTTCTTATTAAATGCTCTAGCCATCCTTTGTTGATATAATTGCCCATGACACATGGCAGTCAATCTTTTTTCATCTAAAAGATTTAACTGTTCAATCCTTTGTCTAACCCATTCAGCTTCTTCGAGCTCTGTTTCAGCCAGTACTCGGAGCGAAGGAATCTCAACTTCTACTGGTAAAACGGCTTCAGTTCCATATACCAGGGAATAGGGCGTTGCCCCAGTTGACACTCTTACAGAGGTTCGATACGCCATAATGCTAATGGGAGCATTTCATGCCAATCTTTGTATGCAATGTCATCTTCTCAATGATTCTCTTGATGTTTTTGTTGGCGGCTTCTACTGCTCCATTCATCTGTGGGCGATATGGAGTGGAATTCGGTGTTTAATCTTGAATTGCTGACATAAATCAGTCATTGCATTGTTGTTCAGATTTGTACCATTATCGGTAATGATACTTTCTGGAGTTCCATATCGAGCAATGATATCTCTTTTGATGAATCGCACCACAACGGCTTTTGTCACACTGGCGTATGAAGCGGCTTCAACCCACTTGGTGAAGTAATCGATTGCAACTAGTATGAATCGATGACCATTTGAAGCTTTTGGCGAAATTGGCCCAATTACATCTATTCCCCACATTGAGAACGGCCATGGTGTGACATTGACTGTAATTCCTTGGAGGAGCATTTATCTTGTTTGCGTAAATTTGACATAAATGACAAGATCTCACATGTTTGATACAGTCTGATTCCATGGTTAACCAGAAATATCCTAGCCTCATAATCTTTTTAGCTAGCATATATCCGTTCATATGAGGTCCACATACTCCCTCATGAACTTCTTCCATTAATTTTTGAGCTTCTTTTTCATCTACACATCTCAACAGGGTTGTATCGAATGACCTTCTGTATAGGTATCTCCACTTAACAAGAAATGACTTGCCAGACGCCTCAATGATTTCTGATCCTTTTTTGTAGCACACTCAGGATAGCTACCTGTTTGCAAGAAAATTTTGATATCTTGAAACCATGGTTCATTTGATTCAATCACAGCACAGAATGCGGGTTCACTTCTTATTCGGACTTGCAAAGGTTGTATTCTTACTCCTTCAGTGAATTGGATCAAAGAGGCCAGAGTAGCCAATGCATCAGCAAATTGATTCTGAGTTCTCGGCACATAAGTGAAGGAAATTTCTTTGAATCTTCCTGCTAACTCAGCCAAGTGATTATGATAAGGAATCAACTTGGGATCCTTAGTTTTGAACTCGCCTCGAGTTTGGAAAATGATAAGTGATGAATCTCCAAACACTTCGAGCTCCTCGATATTCATTTGAATTGCCATTTCTAATCCCATGATGCATGCCTCGTATTCCGCTACATTATTTGTGTAAGGAAACATTAATCTGGCTGATGCCGGGAACTGTTCTTCTTTTGGTGAGATAAGGACTGCCCCTATTCCACACCCGTATACGTTGGCTGCTCCATCGAAATACAACTTCCAACTGTTGCTTTCGCTTCTGTTTCTGCTATCCTGATACCTTCATCTGGAAACTGATCTTGTTCCTTTAATTCTTCATCAACTGGGCTTTCTGCGAGTTGATCAGCTAAAACTTGTCCTTTGACTGAACTTTGACTTACATAAGTGATATCAAATTCAGAAAGCAGCATCTGCCATTTCGAGATTCGACCAACCAAAGCCGGTTTTTGCCAAGTATCGCAATGGATCATGCTTCGTAATCAACTCGATCGAGTAGAAGAGCGTATACTGCCTAAGTCTGTGCATAACCCATACTAATGCACAGCAGGTTTTTCTATCTCTGAATACTTTTGTTCTCCATTTGAGAATTTCTTGCTTAAGTAGTAAACAGCTCTTTCTTTTCCTTCCTCATCTTTTTGCCCGAGCACACAACCCATGGATTCAGGAAGAATGTCAAGTACAAGAACAACGGTTTCCCCGGTTTTGGAGTAACCAGTACTGGTGGATTCGTCAGATATTGCTTTATCCGATTAAAGGCTTTTTCACATTCGTCATTCCATTCAATTAGGGCATTCTTCTTCAGCAGTTTAAACAGCGGTTGGCACTTATCAGTCAACTGTGATATGAATCGAGCAATGTAATTCAATCTTCCCAAGAGGCCTCTGATTTCTTTAATGTTTTTGGTGGAGGCAAATCCTGAATTGCCTTGACTTTATCAGGATCGATTTCTATCCCTTTTTGGCTAACCATGAATCCTAATAATTTTCCAGATGTCACTCCGAAAGTGCATTTTTCTGGATTCAATTTCAACTGAAACTTCCTTAATCTTTCAAAAAGCTTCCTTAACACCACTACATGATCCTCTCCTTCCTTTGTCTTGGCGATCATGTCATCTACATATACTTCCACCTCTTTGTGCATCATATCATGAAGTATAGCAAGCATTGCTCGTTGATAAGTTGCCCCGGCATTCTTGAGACCAAAAGGCATGACTTTGTAACAAAAGGTTCCCCAGGCTGTAACGAATGTGGTTTTGACCTTATCTTCTTCGGCCATTAATATCTGATTATACCCTGAAAATCCATCCATGAATGAAAATAGATGATTTCCAGCGGTATTGTCCACTAAAACATCGATGTGAGGCAACGGGAAATTATCTTTCGGGGTTGCTTTGTTTAGATCTCTGAAATCCACACATTCTACTTTCCCGTTTTTCTTAAGTACTGGCACTATTTGATACCCAATCCGAATAATCAGAAACCTCAATGAATCCTACTTCAAGCAACTTTTTTACTTCATCCTTGATTTGGAGGAGTAAATCGGCCTAAATCGCCTTAATTTTTGCTTTATAGGTTTAAAATCCTCCTTTGTTGGCAATTTGTGAACCACAATGGATGGGTCTAAACCGGGCATATCGCTATACGACCATGCAAAAACATCCAAGTATTCGGCTAGTAACTTGGTTAAATCTTGTGCCGTGCTCTCAGGCAATTTTCCCCCTATCTCAGATTCCTAGGGTTTTCGCTTGTTCCCAAATTAATCACTTCAATGGTTTCGGGAATTTCAATCCTTCCTTGTTCAAAATTTTGCCAAATTTCTTGTGTTCTAAATTGATAATCAATATCA
Organism: Combretum micranthum; assembly: GCA_024138025.1. NCBI lineage: Eukaryota > Viridiplantae > Streptophyta > Magnoliopsida > Myrtales > Combretaceae > Combretum > Combretum micranthum. Next base: position 728,358 of record JAMXBD010000534.1, on the reverse strand, counting down.
TCTTCAACGTCTAACCCAGTAGAGTTAGAGGTGATATTGATATTTTCATTAATTATACGCGCGAGATATCCCTGAACTTCATCACAATTGTCGAATCTGGTTGAATATGAATGAGGAATGTATGAGAATATGTGAAAGCACAAACAAAATAAATTTCATTAAACTGGGACGGTGTTTAAGTACACTTATTTGAGCATCACATAATACTGAAAAACACAAAACACAAATCTAGTCTTAGATAAGTTCTTACTTAAAAGACTTAATACTAGCGCAAGGCACAGAGAACCAATTTCTCAAGATCATTTCTTTGGATGAAGCATCTTCTTTGATATCATCTGGCTGCTGGATATGATGTGGCTTTGGAAAGGAATGGCTGATGTGAGGGATTTTGATAATTGGATCATACTCCTTGTCGAGCTTCCTCCTTCTCATTTGGTTTTTCATTTCTGCCACTTCAGCACAAGTGGGGGAATAACCCAGTCCAAAGGTTCCCACCTGAGTTTCTTTCTCATCATTCATCATACAGACTTCGTCAAACATTTGGAGCCCGAAGTCTTCTTCTCCTTCTTTTCCAATGTAAGGGACAGCTGTCTCCTTGTAAATGGCATAATCCTGTTCTCCCATAACAGTGATGAGTTGACCATTGGCTATGAACTTAACCTTCTGGTGCAGGCTTGATGGTATTGCCCTGGCAGCATGGATCCATGGTCTTCCCAACAGCAGATTGAATGTTCTGGGGATATCAATCACTTGGAAAGGAATAATGAAAGTTTGAGGCCCGATGGTGACTTCTAACTCCACTTCACCTATTATATCTCTTTTTGATCCATCAAAAGCACGAACCACAGTAGAGCTTGGTTTGATGTCTGACGGTTCAATCCCCAATAGGCTCAAAGTGGCTAAGGGGCACACATTCAAAGAGGATCCATTGTCAACTAATACTCGAGAGACGATCTTTCCACAGCTTTTGACTACAATGAAGAGGGCCTTGTTATGTTGATCTCCTTCCTCTCCCAGTTCTTCAGATGAGAAAATGATTTGCTCATTTGCAAAGATTGAGTTGATTATATGCCCCAAGGCTTCTTCTGATACACCTTCTGGAACTTTCACTTCTTCTAAGGCTTTGAAAAGAGCCTCACGGTGTACATTAGAGCTAATCAGCAGACTCATGAGCGATATTTGGGCAGGTGTTTTGGCCAACTGCTCGACAACTTTGTATTCACTTGCTTTCATCAGTTTTGCCAATGCTGACTTCTCTTCATCTTTCTTCCCTTCTTCATTTTGCTGCTGTGGCATATTCACAGTTGCATTCTTTCCGGTCGACTCATAAACTCTTCCTGAGCGAGTAAGGCCACCATGGCCATTGAAGCATGATTTACCGCCTTATAATCAAATGGAGCGGCTTTATAATCACTCACAGCAAGGGGTATCTGAAAGGTATAGTTCCTAGGCTTTGATGAAGTTGATCCATCTTCACTACCTTTGCCTATCTCGATTTTGATGGATCTAGGTCCACCTTCAATCATGCACACAAGCTCTTCTGGATCCGGAATCTCAGCGGTAATCATATTGATAACTGGTCCATGGTTTGGCAATGGGTTAGTAGAGACGTTTGGAGCTTCAATGAAATCCAACTGGATGACTTTTGCATCAATAAGATCTTGGATTTTATGCCTAAGCCTCCAGCATCTGTCTGTTGAATGCCCGATTTGCCCCATGTGATATTCACACTTCAGCTCAGGATTGTTTTTAGGCCTGTAGTCTTCCCTAGGAACTTCAAGATTGATCAGATTATCGGCCCTTAGTTTAGCTAATACTTGGCTAAGGGGAACCGGAATTCGAGTGAAGTTCCGCCTGTTGAACCTTGATTGTTGATTTGGGACTGCACTTTGTTGAGTCTGATCCTTATTCTGATTTTGATTCTGATTTGTTGACAACACGAATGACTTAGTGGGGCCAGTTGCATCTGAAGTATTGACCATGCTGACGGTTGAATCTTTCCCTTTGTATGGGACATTTCTCGGTGCAGTATATTTCTTTTCTTGTTGCAATTTTCCTGCTGAAATTGCATTCTCAATCCTGCATCCAGCTATCACCACTTCTGAGAAACTTGCTGATGCATGCCCAATCAGATGGGAAAAGAAAGGTTCCTCTAATGTGTTGATAAAAGTGAAAGTGAGGTCCTTTTCAGGCATCGGGGTGGTGATCCTTGCAGCCAATGCTCTCCAGCGCTGAGCATACTCCTTGAAAGTCTCTTCTTTCTTCTTCTTCAGATTGCTTAAATCCCATACCGAGGGCGCCATCTCAATGTTAAACTTATACTGATTAAAAAATGCCCTAGCCAACTTGTCCCAAGTATCAATTTCTTGATGGTCTAATTGGGCGTACCAGGCCAAAGCAGCACCAGTAAGACTGTCCTGGAAGGTTTGCACCATCAGCTTGTCAAATTTGCGTATTGCCCCATTCGTCGTACATACAATCTGGTATGCATATTAGGACAACCTGTCCCGTCATATTTTTCAAATTCGGTGCCTTAAATTTCTCAGGGAAGGCACCTTCCTCATATTGAGGCAAATTCAGGATCGCGGTTTGATCAAAACCATCGAACGTCTTCATTTTCTCAAGCAGTTTTCTCTCCATCTCTTTAGCCTGAGCTTCCAGTTCTTTCTTCAACTCAGCCGCATTAAACTCATTTGGTGACTCCTCTTGCTGAATAAGCTGTCCTCAATTTCTTTTCCTTTCTGTGCCCTTGAGGATTCTTCAGAAGTTGTGGGGGTCTTAAGTTGTGCAAGACTCTGTGTTAAAGCCTGCATCTGTTCAGCAATTCCAAGGAGGGTTTGTTCCACGGTGTTGAGTCTTTGCTCATTGGTCTGGTCTGTGGGGTTGCTCCCGGTGTTAGACATCTTAGCTCGGGATCTGGTAACAATAGGGCTCCTAACCGGCTTGGACGCTATCTTTCAAGTTTTGACTTAAACTCGAATTTGCTAGACCTGGACATTTATTATTTATTAATATTTTTAAAGAATAAATGAATTAATATACATATGCAAGAATGTAGATATGCTATCATACAGATGCAAATGGGGATATTGACCAATGATTTAAAAAAAAACATTTGTATTAAAAGATAATGTTTGACATAACAAAAACTTCTAATGGTTTAGAAACCTTATTTCCTAGTGACTGAATCAAAACTACTTTCTAATGGTTTCAAAGAACCTTGATTCCTAAGGACTAAACCTAAACCAACTAAACCAGTCTTCTTGTCTTAGTGGGGCAAACAATCTTGTCTTCCAGGGCTAGAATTTTCTTTCGAGCTGCCTTCAACTCAGCCTCTAAGAATGCAATTCTGCTTCCAGCACTTTGCAGGCGATCCACCATTTCCCTCTCTCTTTCTTGGAAATCTCGGTGACATACTTCCAGGCGAGCCGAAACAGCTTCCATGTAAGCAGTTGTTTCAGGGTCAGGTTCCGATGGTGCTGGTTGAAGGATATCGGGAGCTTCATATCGAATATCCTTATTCTTCTTCATTTGGCTAGCCACATACCACCTGGTTGCTCTATACTTCTTGGTTTCCTTACTTTCTGGCTCGACTTCAAAAACCGGCTTCACCTCTCTATTTTCCCATATAGCTCGGATTTGATTTAGCTTGAATTCTTTAGCTGGTAGTATCTTGGTTGGATCCAGATAATCTAGAGTGACTTGCTCCAAATTAGGCTTGACAGTAATATCTTGCAGCATACCATACTGTCTGATAACACTTGAGGGATAATAACCAGTACAGCCGGTGAGTCCAATTAGGGGTACTGCCATGTATTCCTTGCAACTTAGGATGGCTGCAGGGCTTTTGAACCAGCGAGCTTGCCACATCATGTCTTCAGGTGGCATGTCTTCAAGAATGGCAATTATATCCCATAGAGGATGATCATCTTCCATGTGGACCCTTTCAGCAAAAGATTGGAAGATCATATTTCAGACTGATGAGGGATCCATTAGCCAATTCTTTTCCATAGTGCTTAATGTGGCTAGCAAACCAAACCATCAGTAAGTGCATGCTTGCTTTGAACTTGCCTTGTCCTTTAGACTTGATGTGATTCAGACTACGGACTTGTTCGGCTAGAAGAGGGAACATAGGATTTGCCAGCTAAATATTGAGAAACCAGCTCTATGACCCGGAAGTGGATGAACAAGTTGCCATTAGGGAAGAGAATGGTTGCAAAAGCAGCTACTATGAAGGCATTAACCCGGTTTTCTTCCCAAACTTCAAGTGGTATACTGAAAGTGGCTCGGTTGCTTTTAAAGTATTCAGGAGTTCCAAACCAGTCCATCAGTGTGGTTAGCCGGATGCAATATTCATTGCAATCATTGATGGCTTCAATTATTGGTCCCCTCTTGATCCCAAAAAATTCTGAGATAACACGGACCGGGCTATGCTTGAAGTTCGGAACATCAGAGGTAGGAGGTGCTTGGAGTAGTCTAGTATATTCCTCAATGGTCGGGCTAAGTACATGCTGACCCAAACGGAAGACACTTCTTCAGGTTCCCATAGATGAGTGAGGGCTCGGAACATGGTGAATGGAACATGGATCTTTGGTAGGCTGAGGATTGGGCCTAACCTATCCTCAATGAATGACTTTTGGACCGGACTAAAACTGACAAACCATCGGTCCAGTAGGAGCATTGGATCTTTGAAAGGTTCCACTCGATTTTCTCTAATAAGGCGAGCCCATAAGCTATCGCTACTGTCGGTTGAAGACATCATTTTCTGAAATTTTTTCAAGGTATAAGCTAATATTTACAAAATTTTTTAATTTTTTGACAGCTTTTATATTTTTTTAGAATTTTCTTTAAGTATTTTTTTTTAAGTATTTACATATGTACATTTATATTTCAACTCCATTTTTTTAGAAAAAGTTGGTCATATCCCATGCTAATGAATGCATGATTTGGTAAGGTTCTATAGGTTCCCCGATTTAGTGGTACTAAACCGGAGTGGGAGGACATTTCTTGATCTAGAGGGTGGAAAGCCACAGCCCCCGGACCTTACTTCGTCCTCCTCGCTTAGGCTCTTAAGACGGCCCTGGTACGACCGTATCTAGCACACAATCATGCTAATGCAAATGCAAATGCAAACAAAAAATCAAGCTTTTTTTCTATTTTTATACTTGCAAGGTTAGTATATATTTACAAAACAATTATTCATAATATACAAAAATATATATTCACATGGTAATTTACAAAAATAAGCAAGGATAAATTCAAAATTTAATTCCGAAGTGGCTAGCCCTCTTTTTTTTTAAAAAAAAATTAATAAGTCCCCAGTGGAGTCGCCAAGCTGTCGAGCCTGGATTTTTCCACTATCTGGTTCATTTCTCCTAACCCGATTCACATTAAACCCGAACCCATTTAACATGAATCCTCGACTAGGGGTTAAAAGAAATTTTAATTTTTGAAAACTTTTTAGAGTCGCCACCCGATATAAATCGGGAAAAAATAAAAAGCTAGGATCAATGGGTCGGTTGATCCTAACTTAGCTACTAGTCTGCGAAAATTTGATTTAAAAAACAAACTTTTAAAACCAGATATCATGGATTCGGGGGCTAACCTATTAAAACCAAATGGTTACCACTTTGGAATTTTAAATTTATAATCTATCCTTTATATGCTCAAAAATTCAAATAAAATATTATAAAAATATTTACAAGTCAAATCATTCATTTTTTATTTTTATGTGCTTTTCTTCATTTTTATTTTTATTATTTTTTTTAGAAATCAATATCAACAATATATTTCCTTTTTTTTAACAAAAACTTATATTTAAAAATAGTTATTCACAATATTTAAAAAAAACAAAAACATTTTTTTTTATTTTTAATGTCGCCCCGCAGGTGCCTACGTACTCGCTAATCGAGATCAGACAAAACGTAGTTCTTTTAAAAAGAACTTTAATTTGTTGATCAATTTTATATTTTTGAACTTTTCTCACTTTAAATTCATTAAATTTTAAATTTTTATGAAAATCATTTTTGATGATCCTATGATCTAATCAATTGATTTTTTTTATGAAAATATATTTTTCTAAGTCCAAAAATCATTTTTTTATAAAAATTTTGGTTTTGAAAATCCAATTTTATCATTTTTATTTATTTTGTTTATTTATATTTTATTTTTTTTATTTTTTAATTTTTTTAAATCATCACAACATATTCAGAATATTTTACAATATATTAAAATTATTTTTCATGCATTAAATATGCATTTCTAAAAGCAATTTATGTATAAATACATATTAAAAATATTCAAAAATATAAAAAAAATAAATTTATATGAAAAATAATTATTTTGATTTTTCTGAATTTTTCTGAATTTTTCATGAATTTTTTACTATTTTTTACTATTTTTCTGAAATTAATTATATAATAAACTAATAATAAAATAATGCGGACTGACCTGGACCGTTGGATGAAGCGGGCGAGATCTGGAGCGTCGATCATGTTGACTGATCCTGATCGTCTGATGGAATTAACCAAATGGGGCGTTGATCAAGATGATTAAATATGGGCCGTCTGATTTGCTTGATTGAATCTGGGCCGCTGATCTGCTTGATCAAATCTGGACCGTCTGATCTGCTTGATCAAATCTGACCGTCTGATCTGGATGATTGAATCTGGGCCGCTGATCTGCTTGATCAAATCTGGACTGTCTGATCTGGATGATTGAATCTGGGCCGTCTGATCTGCTGACCGTTGACCGATGACTGTTGGCCGATGACCAGCCGGATGGGGTTCGATCTTCGGGTCGGATCTCGGAGCTCCGACGGGTGAAGAATATGAAGTCGCAGCGTTTCGGGCTGATTCCGGCGGCTGTGGTGGTTGGTGGCGGCTGGAAGCTTGTTGGCCCGACTCCTGGTGCGACGGCGGATCTTCTGAAGGTGGAGGCGTGCACCCAGAACGGCGGCAAGGGGCGGCTCCGGTGGTGGTCGCCGGCGGTTGTTCAAAAAATAAAAAAAAATTTGCAGAGATGATTTTGATTAATTTAATCAAATCCAAGCACACTAAAACATCAAAATGAAGTTTCTAATACTCCTAAAACACTCAATTTGATCCAAATCGGATCAAATCACTTCGAATTTGGAAAATTCGAATCCTACATCTTAAATTCGAAAATTTCGAATTGATATTGTTGTGTGTGTTTCTTCGAAATTGACTTGTGCCTTTTGATCCTAGTACCTCCTATTTATAGGTTGCAAGCTCAATTTTACGTTTCATACAGTTTCGAAAACGAATCGATTTTTGCCTCTTTATTTTCACGAATTTAATTCGAAATTTCGTGTTTAATTAGTTTCAAACTGATGAATTGATGATTAATCTTTCATATTCTTCATCAAATCATTCAATGTGGGTAGATTAATTGTCCAATTTCATCAATTCTCATTAATGGACAATTGAAGTCTCACAAATTGCATTTTTTTTTTTTCAATTTTTTTAGCACGAATTTTGTGACTTTTGGATGTTTTTACACATGAATTGTGCACTAATTTTCATATTCCATAACTACTTTGCAATGGCATCATCAATTTTAATAATTAATGATGTTTTGTCAGTTAAAAATTGATGCAAAGTAAGGCAAAAAGTCACTTTGAGAAAGATGAAAAGGCAAAAATAAGATGATAAAAAGGCAAAAATTTGCCTTTGCTAGGGTTTGAACCTGTGTCCTTAAGCTTGAGTGTGTGTTTGGGTCAATGTATTTAACCAACAGGCCATTTGGCCTATGCCTTGATCACTTAGCCAACTTCATCAATACTTAATTAGGCTTTTTTGGAAAAATGAGTTTAATTAAACAAAAATAAAGATTCTGTTTAATTTTATAAATTTAAGCCTTAATTAATTGGGCAAAAATTGGGTGTCTACATAAATTAATGTCATATAATTAATATATTTAATTTTATAATATTTTACGTGTAATAATATTTAGTATAGTTCATAAAATTTATTACAAATAAAGCATGATATTTATAATATTATAAAACAAACATGAGATTATGAAATAAAAATATAAAACATAATAATTATACTTAAGGACAAAACATAATGTTAATATTAATAATCAAACATGCATGTGGCGTCCATTAACTTTCTCCCCCCCCCCCCCCCCCCCCCCCCCCCCCCCCCCCCCCCCCCCCCCCCCCCCCCCCCCCCCCCCCCCCCCCCCCCCCCCCCTTCTTTTCTTAAGTTTCACATGGTGACATTATCTCACGATCATAGTCATTTTTCTATTTCATCGAGACCAAAACGTTCTTACTTTATTTATTTATTTATTAATTCTTTCAATTTGGGAAAAACTAACTTAATAAAAAACCCTAAAGCATAAACTTAATTCACAATCTAATGGATCAAAACCATCATAAACAATATAAATATAACATTAACATTCATAATCAAATCTCACCATAAATTTCATAAACATAAATACCCATATCATAATTTTCATTCTAATCAATCATAATCTTCCATTATTATTATAACTCATAATTTTAATTATCATTATAAACCCTAATATGTAATGGATGTGTCATAATATTAATCTAAGGATTATTATTTATTCAAAACCATGGCCTGATATCACATGTAAACAGTAATTTTTTTTAAGGAATTAACACTATTAATATTAAACTCTTGTGCCCATATGAATGTTAAATATAATAACAATCACTTAAATACAACAAAAAAAAAATTGCATATCTTGAGCGAAATTCGACATGAAGGAAAGGTTTTATTTTCTCAATCTTTAATGAAACCGATTTCTCTCCCTTAACCCTCTCATTGTAGCAGATAGCTTGATGGATAGCCGAAAATACATTTTTATTTCTCTTTTTAACTACTTACCTTCATAAATAGAGAGAGGATCCATTTATTTCCCTACATAAAAATTGTAACGCCCTAACCTAAACGAGTTATCAACCCGCCACGTGTCCTTACTAGGATAGACACGCTAAGGCTATAGATTTCTAAAACCATAAATATGTATTTTGAATATCACCAAATACTTACATATAGGGAAACTTTCAAACTTTTTCATGTTAAAATAAATGTCCTCAACTCATAAATTCTCTAAACATCAAATCTAAAAATAATAATAATAATAATAAAATCCTTACATATAAAATTCTTCAAATGAAAACTAACTAAATCAGAAATATGTTTCTTCATCTCAAATCACTAATAGCTAACTCTCAATTTTCAGCAGGATAGTCATAACCGCTATTGCACTCCCCATCATCAACAAATACGTCATAGCTCGTCAAGTCATAAATCGTAGAATCGTCACCTGTACTTATGGGAAAAATAAGGATTGAGCTAAAATGCCCAGTACACCAAACCGAAAGCACATGCACATGCACATGAACATGAACATGAAAATCACAATATTACATACAACTTATATTCTAATGCAACAAGCACAAATTAATTATCTTTTCATTAGCCTGCAACCAACACAGTTTAGGACTATTGATCACTAATCCTAAACCTAGAGTAACTCATGATCCCGATGAAAAACCATATTATATTAATAAATACATATATAGATGCATTTCACAATTAAGCTGGTAACGACAATTAAGCTGGTAACCACTCCTAATCTATCGGAATCATCTCCAGGTGCAACTCCACTCAGAACATCGCCACATAAAGATCATCAGGTTGCCAGCGTTAGTATCACTATCATCGTGGTCTTTACTAACCGCAACCAAGCACAAGCAACAATCGTTCAATTAAGGTCCAACAATTATTAAGTTAATTTAACAACTAATCCTATAAGCAAATACAATCAAATATGGTAAGGTCATACCTGGATTTGCTTTCAATCCAAATCTCTTGAAAATAACATAACTATTAACAGAGTAGGAACCCTAATCTCACAATACTCCTGTTTAACAATATATATACTGTAGTCAATTCCAATTGTAACAACATCAAACCCTAACATCATTCCATACCACAAGATCCTAACAATAAACATCTACGTTTGCACTTCATAGAAACCCTTTTCACAAATTCTCCAAAGTTCTTAACAATCTCTACAAATTCTCTTCACAACACATACACAACGTATATATAATCCTCTATGAGCAAATCAACTATGAAAATTCATAACTTTAAATCCACAGATGAAGAATGAATTTATACTTACTTAGATCTCGCAGATCCTGTTTGCAAAGGAAACCCTAATTCGTTTAATCAATCCTCCTGTCACCAATAATATACTATTGCTATAATTGCTTCCTTATAATCTATAAATCCTAAATAACACAAGATTAGGATACAAATCTTACTTTTTCTTTGATTTGAAACCGAAATCCCCCAAATCTAATTTAGGGTTTTGCTCCTAAATCTCCTTCAATCAAATATAAAACTAGATTAGACTAATCTAACTAAAGAAAAGAATTGAAAAAGACCAAGATTAGACCTACGTACCTTAAGTTTGTCTGAGGAAGAATTGTGACAAATTCATGAGGTCTATTTATAAAGAGGGTTGGCTTTGGAAAAACATAGCCCTAGCTTAGGAAAAATGCCACTGTAGGCCGGCCAATACGCCGGCGGCTTAGGATTCAAAGCTGGCAACTTAGATGCCAGCCTAAGCCAAATTTATCTGTTCATTCGCACGAAACTTCCTCGAGTCCAAAATCATCTGTTCAAGGACAAAATTACCCTTTTATATATCACTATATTACAATTCTACCCTTTATTATGAATTATATATTTGTACTTTAAAAAATTAAATCTAGTACATACATCAAATACCTATATTAACGGTTAGGATTTAACATACTATTAAATGCAACAAAACGCTTAACCAAATTTAATAAGGCTAATCTAAATATGAGATAGGACAACATCCCATATTTCTTACAAGTTTAAGTCACGCTTAAAATATGGTAGTTAATCTAAATGAGTCGGGCTTAGGATCTTATCTAGACCCAGGAGCTAGCTCATTTAGACTCCTGAGTTGAATTATTGAAGCTAATGAGTAGGGACTTAAGTGTTTTCTATTGCATATTGTATATCATAAATACAATTTAATAAAAAAACTATATATACTTATATATATATACATAAATTAAATTTCATATATTATCTATTTATTCATATGCTTATTCATGTTTTTAATTTAACACAAGCTAAGTTGCTTATTAGCCACTTGAGTTTGGTTTACTTCAAGCTCGACATGGATCAAGTTCAATCTATAAACGAACAGAATTTAAACTCAAAATAAAATTTGTTTACCTAAATAATCCTAGCTCAAGCTTATATTTTAGACTTGATGAAAAATTTGACTAGATTTTGTATTAATAATTTTGTAAACGAGTCAATTGACCCTTTAGAAGTTAAAGTTTAGATCTATTTGGCTCGTTTACCGCTCTAATTTTTAATGATGATAACACTATAGGTATAGGATTTGATATCTTAGGGAATATAGTTTATAACATGAGAATGTAAAGTAAGCTAAGATAAGAATTTTAAAGACCAAAATAACCGGTAGAGGTCAACTTGGTCGATGTTTGAATATTAGAGATTATAATTCTTAAGATGGTTGGCAATCTCTTTCAATGTTATAATTTAATTTGTAGACAAAGTAAATGTCTAATGGAAAAGTGAGAACCTAATTTTGACTAATATAGTCATATGTATTGGGTTGATTCTGTAAAATTACATTAAAAAAATTTATCTTTTACATTTCCAATGCACAAAATGATTCTCCGCTTTGATATCACACACGCATATATGGATATATAAATTTTTAACTACAAACACCTGGGTGGGTCTTAGCTCCGTGTTGACGCATCTTTCTTCTCTAGTCCCCCTTCCCGCCCCGGGAACCACGCAGACGCTCGCATCATGCGAATACCATTCTCCTTTCGGATCTTTTTTCCCTTTAAATTCACGAGTTAGAGTATAGATTTTTTCAGCACCCAAACACACTCCAACAAAACCTTCTCTCTCTCTCTCTCTCTCTCTCTCTCTCACCGTTCTAAAATCTCTTTTTGATTCCAACATCCACACAATTATAATCCAAATCCCTATCGTTCCAGTAGGCATTTCGTCAAACATATTCCAAGCATTGATTTTCCACTAACATTCACAAATTATAAGTCATGGCTGTTCCGTGCACCCATTTCATCACCCCAAACGATCCCTCCATATCCATGGAGACAAACATACAATCTCCATCAATCCTAACCCAAGACGACCTGAAGAAAATCGCAGCTTACAAGGCCGTTGAACACGTCGAATCCGGGATGGTTATCGGCCTTGGTACAGGCTCCACCGCTCGACACGCTGTTGACCGAATCGCCGAGCTCCTAAACCAAGGGAAATTAAAGAACATCATAGGAATCCCGACATCAAAACAAACCCACCAACAGGCCTTGTCTTTGGGCATACCTCTGTCCGATCTCGACACGCACCCCTTTCTCGACATCGCGATCGACGGGGCGGATGAAGTGGATCCCCAGCTGAATTTAGTAAAAGGACGGGGTGGGTCGTTGCTGAGAGAGAAGATGATAGAGAGTGCATGCAAGAAGTTCATAGTGATAGTTGATGAGTCGAAAATGGTAGGGCGATTGGGTGGGAGTGGGCTGGCAATGCCCGTGGAGACTGTGCCCTTTTGTTGGAAATTCACTCGGGAGAGATTGGCGAAGCTGTTTAAAGAATTGGGTTGTGTTGCGAAATTGCGGATTGCACCAAACGGTGGTGTGCCTTTTGTTACTGATAATGGGAATTACATTGTGGATTTGTACTTTAAGAAGGGTGTTGGGATTGGGGATCTGCAGGGTGCCAGTGATGAGATATTGAGATTGGCTGGTGTTGTGGAGCATGGTATGTTCATTGATATGGCAACAACTGTTATTGTGGCCGGTGAGCTCGGGATTACTATCAAGAATAAGTAGGGATTAGATTATAATTCCCTTTTTATTTATGCTTTTAGGAATCTTCTTTTTCTTCTGTTTTGGCTATTGGGTTAATTGTAACTGGTTAGGGGGGGAAGATGGCTTTGACATTTAATTAGGGAAATGCAGGAAATTCGGAATTATTTATTTTGGAGAATATTGATGAATCACAAAGGAAAGACAGGGTTCTAGCTAGTTTAAGGTTATTAATGACAAAATTTAGGATTTGATTGGTCGGAAGGCGGGGTGATACTGCTCGGAAGTACAATTAATTTGTGTTTTTTTCTCTGGATTTTAATAAAATATCCGCTTACTTTGCCTAAATTGAATTGCGCTGAAAGTCTGAAACATGCATCATATCATCTAGATTCATATTTATTGTTTCTATTTATTGTTTACAAAGAATTTTTGAACCTGGAACTTGTCTGGACCTTCCGTTTAGTTAATAATTTTTAAATGATTTTCTTTTAGGAAAATATCTTTTTTTTTATTCCTTCTCCTGATATTTATAATATTTGTAATATGTATATGATAAAAAATATAATATTCTTATTTGTCCAGAATTCTCATAATTATATCTTATAAACACTAATTTTTTTTAAAATGGAATTTAGGTTTAATTCCTTTGTTTCTCGATAATCATAACACGCGATAATCACCTTAGTGGTAATGTATCTTTAAGCAATTATGCTATATCCGACAGTATGATTTTCCCTACTCCCTTGCTCGTTTCGTTGGCGCCGAAATGACCATTCATTATGCATGTTGATTCTCGGTGCTGGACATTACAACGTAATACACTAAATTGTGGTCTTCTTTTATCTTTGTTTTCTCTGGACGTAGATGGCACAAACAGATCATTCGTAAAAATATAGATATAGATGAAAAATAGATAATTTTATCTATAAAATAATTAAATAGATCTAATATAAATACAAATGAAATATAGATCACCCGAACAGTATTAGCAATGGGCTATACACTTATTTTGTAAGCTTTAACATAAATCTGGCCTATATCATATTCTATACCCCCTAATGGTTTAGAGCTTATTCTTAATCTATCAACTGGCTGCTCGCTCATGGTTTCAAGCTTTTAATTTAATAGTTTTATATTTCATCTCGATTTTATATTTCGTCTGTGTATAGTTGTATGTTTTCTATAAGAAATTTTTCGTACTTAGATAATGCACACAAAAGTCATTTCAAGTGCAAGAATTACATGAATGGGGACTAAAATTGAATTTACTCTATTGCATTTGACATTGGCCCAAGGTTATAAGACTTATCCAGCCCATGTGATCTATGCATTCGGCCCAAATTCAAACTAGCCAGTTGGAAATCGCAATTTAACTGGCTTTGTAAGGCTGATTCTATTTGAAATAAATATAAAATCATTAAGGTATCAATTCTTCGTAGAACCTGAGTTTAAATTTATTATTTCATAATATTACAATTCCACTGAGATTATACAATTTTATGTATTTTATACATCAGAAAGAATCACGAAAGTACAATTTTATCTAAATATGTTAATCAAGTATACATCCAAGCCTCTATTATTCGTCTAAGTATAAGCGGGCTGCATTCGTTGAATCTTCAAGTAACAGCCCATGATTCATGTCTTGCCATTGCCCACAGCAGCAGCCAACATGTTCAGAATGGGATTCATGGGGATTATAAACAAACATAGTTAGATTCCAGAAAGGGTGGCCGACACACACACATAGAGAATACATTCATAGCCGCTAACTTTTTTATTTTTGCATAGTAATTTTTAATATTTTATTTTTTAGTCTTCCTAAAATAATTAAAAGGATTCTCATTAACATTGAAGGTGGACAAAAGGATAATTTTTTTTTTTTCTTTTCTGTGAAAGTAGTATTTGTTTTGAGGAAACTATTTATAAGTATGTTTTGAAATATTCGACTAATTTTATTAAAATAGTTTTTCTTTATATATATATATATATATATTTTAAAATACTTGGATAATAAGAATATCTGGATGATTAATAATAAAGCAGATTCTATAATAAAAAATAGATCTACCAAAATCAAAAATATTAAAAATTAATAATAAATAGCGTTGATGGTAAATGATTAGTAGATGAAACTCATAAATTAATGGGAAAATAACTTACATTTTTATAATCCGTAAGTTATTTTCCTAAAAATAAGTCATGAATGAGTCTCTATTTTTTAAAACGAGGGAAAATATTTTTCAATAATTATCCAACTTTTCTTAATTAAAACATGAAAAAATAAAAATAAATATTTTTGGAAATTATTTCCATCATAACAAATAGGAACTAATATTAGTTATGGATTTCATTATTATCCTATAGATTGTTTCTTATTACAATTATAACTTAAATAATAGATTGATCGATATGTTAAAAATTTTAAATATTTGAGTTTTCTTTTTTTTTTTCTTTTATTGAGCCTACATTTTTATATTTGTAGAATGCGTGTAAAATTGGGTTAAAAACAGGAGTAAAATTAATTCAATCAATCACATAACAAGCTAAATTTGGATTACAAGTAATTTAAAAGATTTATATATTTTAGATTGATTGGGGGTAGATCTAGATTACATAATTTAGTAAATTTTGTTATACTTAGATATAAGTATGACATATATAGCTGAGAGTTGGTCTAAATCCCCATGATAATGATTCAATGTTATTTATTCTATTTTTCATTCATAACTTATTAAACTTACTAATATCATATACTCTTTTGTTTTTAAATCACCGTTTGGGTGGTAAGAGGTTTACTAGCCCAATGGAAGCCTACTAGTAGATGTTGAGGATCATTAATCCAATGGTAAGGCCAAACATGCATTTCCTACCTAATTTAAGTTGTGGAATGAGGAAAATGCAAGTTTCGGTCTTGACTTGTTTAACATGCTTCTTGACATTTCATTGATGCTTAGAATTCAAATTATGATCAATCATGTCCTCCCTCTCAAAGTAGATTTGATCTAAACTTAAAGTTTTTTAGTAGTTTGCAATCCCCTATGATCGAGTACTATCTTGCAAGAATTAATATAAAAGAAATGTTGCTAATACATGGAGTTCCTTCCACTCATTGTGCACTCAATCAATCAAATTCATGATGTAGTGGCTTGTTGTTTGAATTGGTGGCTCAAACAAATAAAATAACTATAATAAGTATCGATAGCAATAATGAATTAGATTCATTATTGGATAGATTCTAAGCTTTTTGAGACACCATCATCATTGCCTCCAAGTAGATCAATTCGATATCGTATTCATATTAAACCAGTTGTCTCACCAGTATAAATGTAAAGCCTTATTGATATTCGCACTCTTAGAAAGGGGAGATGGAAAAAGCAAGTGCGTGAAATGTTAAACCAAGAAAATATTTAGAATAGCACAAGCCAGTTTTCTTCACCAGTGTTGTTAGTGAAAAAGAAAGATGGAACTAGGCAATTTTGTATTGACTATAGGGCTTTGAATCAAGTGACTGTGAAGGATGAATTCCTAATATCTACTATAGATGAGCTATTAGATGAATTGAGGCATGAATCTATTTTTTCTAAGCTAGATCTCAAATCAGGCTATTATCAGATTAGGATGACTAAGGAGGATTTTCACAAGACAGCTTTCTAAACACATGAAGGCCACTATGATTTTTAGTGACGTAGTTCGGATTATGCAATGCATTAGCTACATTCCAATCTATCACAAATAACTTTTTTAACCACATTCGAGGAAGTTTATGAATATATTTTTCAATGATATATTAATATATAGTGAGTTATAGAAGCTCATGTTGCGTATTTATCAGTGGTGTTCCAAATATTGTTGGACAAGACTTTTTATTTGAAGAAGATTAAATGTGTGTTTGGTGTTGGCTCAATTAAGTATTGGGTTGTAAAGACCGACTGCTAATCCTTAAGACTTAGCAAGTTAAGTCCCCAACCACTATAATACTTTCGTATTATATGGAAGGTTGTCATAATCTACAGTTATGTGAATTGTTGTGTTAAAACTACTAAAACTTGTTATAAAAGCTTTTACAAAAGGATTACTCACTTGAGTAATCTATTTACATAAAATAGTTTAAGGAAATATTTACATCCTTGTTCCAGCATAGGACACAACAAAATATACATAAGTCTTACAAAATGAAGAAAATAGACTTTAAGTCTTTTAATACAATCCAGGCTTAACTAACAAGCCTCTATTCCAAAATACAAAATACATTTGTAAACGAACACATGAAATAAAACTTTCTTCAAAAACTTCTCGCCACAGGGTCCTACTCATCCCACTCGTCCATAAACTTCTCCCAATCTGACCCGAATCCTATATCATCATAACAATCATCATCAACACCTGAAAATAGCAAAAGTGAGCCAGAGGCCCAGTAACAGCAACACAACAAAAGCGAAGCCATACACCTATACTAATGCAATGCAAAAACAATTGCTTCATTTATCTTTCTTTAATATTTCTTAAACAAATCAACACTGGAGTATTCAAACTCCGGGACAAGCTGAGGATATCTGGGGGTCCTGAGTAATGCTCAAACGCTCAGGGGGTTGGTATAGGTAGCCGAATACCTATATCTCCTAGATAACGTTACATTGCAAATAATAATCTCATCCAGGTTATATAGCCGTTACTCAGCTTCACTTAACTCAATCCATATAAAGCAATTCACATGCTCCATAAACTTGAATTAGATTATATTATTTCCTCTCAAGAGTAAGTAAATGTTGCTCAGTTATACATTCCTATCGATTATCCGCCGAGCCTAGTCATTGCATCATGACTATTGGCCTAAGCGTCTACACTAACCTATCATTGCATCATGATAAGTTACCGCTCCTCGAACCGGATTTAACGGTGTGAAAACACAAGCAATTCAAGCAATACTTAAGTCATTTAGAACTTATATCAAATTTAAGTATGCCTATCCTAACAAGCATACAAGCAAGTTACTGCGTATCTGTATTAGCTTGGGAATTAATGGGGGTGGCCAAGTGAGGATCAATAACTGTTCAACAAGAATTATCACAATTCACACTTAGTTTAAACTCATTTCAACTAATCTCATACTTAACCATACAAATACATTCAAATAAGTTATCACAAGATCCTAAAACAAGTAAAGATAATC
Organism: Combretum micranthum; assembly: GCA_024138025.1. Classification (NCBI taxonomy): domain Eukaryota; kingdom Viridiplantae; phylum Streptophyta; class Magnoliopsida; order Myrtales; family Combretaceae; genus Combretum; species Combretum micranthum. Next base: position 710,257 of record JAMXBD010000534.1, on the reverse strand, counting down.
AATAATTTATTAAATCATACAAATATCCTTAAATCATGCTTAATTATATTACTCGATCATCATTACATATCATATATCATTAATTTATTTCATTTTAACTCAAAAAGATTCATTTCATAAGTTGAAACACATTTAGTAAACCAATATAAGCTTTTAACATGTTTTAGAAAGAGTAGCATCGGGAAAGAATCAAAATTTAAGCATTGTTAGTTTAAAATTTGTGAAAACTTAAAACATAAAAGTTGTAGATCTCTTTTTTATCTTTCCAACGCAACTTGAATCACCTCAATTGGAGGTCGGGTGAAAAAGTTATGGGTAATTTACAAGACAGCATCGCAACAAGGGAAGAAAATCCGCGCTACACCCTTGACAACGGGGTGTTTTGGAGGCCGTTTCAACTCAGGGGAAATGAAATTTTTGATCCGAGAGCACTACACCTTGGCAACGGGGTGTTTTGGAGGCCGTTTCAACTCAAGGGAAATGAAATTTTTGATCTGAGAGCACTACACCCTTGGCAAGGGGTGTTTTGGAGGCCGTTTCAACTCAGGGGAAATGAAATTTTTGATCCGAGAGCACTACACCCTTAGCAACGGGGTGTTTTGACAGGTGTAGTGATAGTTATATGAAATTTTTTCAAACTTTAACACTTTTAACTTGAAAAAAAATAACTTTTCTCAACTCCTAACATGTCCTAAACCTTATGCAAACTTCATACAACACTTCAAACACTTCTAATACTTATCATACTTCAAACTCCAAATCCACACTTCAACTACCCAAATTATCTTCTTCCCAAATTCAATAACACCCATACTTCTTGCTACACATAAAACATATACTATAAGTTCTTGTATCCTTAATATACTACTTAAACTACCATTAACATATAGAACACATCATTTCTCATATTTAGCATAAGCACCCTATTATCAAGAAATCACATATATGCATAAGATTAAGACATGAAAGACAAACTCACTAATAGAACTTTAGGCTTTAGTTTAATGGTCCTCTAGCAATCTTTTGGTGGTAAAGTGATGGAAAATGAAGGGCTTAATCTTTATACCACCTTGGAGGAGCTTTTGAGAGGGTTAAGAGGTGTTTTGAAGCTTGGAGAAATGGTTTGGCTAAGGTCTGAAATTTTGCCCGAAAATTTAAGTTTGAAGAGTAGATATTATCTACTTGTTTGACTTTTGAGGCATTTATAATTAAGGCAATTAATGACTTAACCTTTTGTTACTTAATGACATTGTCTTAAGGCCTTAATGAGTGTTTAATAGCTTTATTTTTTTTTCTTGCCTAAAAATTCTGCTACATAAGGACTTAGTTACATGCATTCCTCCACTTAATTCAACACATTCAAATCATAAATTACACATATGAATACAATTAAAATTTTATGAACTAAAAATTTAATAAATTCTAGAATATTTCAATATTTTAACATAATAATAAAACATATAATTCATCATGAAAAAAAATCATATTCAATACATATCAAAAGTATGTATAAATTTATTAACACACATATAGAATATAAATTGGGAATTTTATGGTTTTTCATTGGTCATATTGTGTCTAAGGGATTTGTTGGACCCAATTCTTCTAAGATATAAGCCATAAAAAATTGGCCTTTACCTAGTTTAGTGAAGCAACTTAGAACATTTTTAGTTTTAGCGGGTCATTATAAGATAGTCATTAAGGGTTTTGCTTCCATTGCTTCACCATGAACATATTTGCTCAAGAAGGACACTTTTTAGTGGTCAAATTTAGCTACTAACTCTTTTAATTCTTTGAGACAGGTACTGTGTTCGACTCCACTATTGCAACTACTAGATTTCCATAAGCAGTTTGTAATAGAGATAGACGCCTCAGGGACAGGCATGAGAGCATTTTTATTGTAAGAAGAGAAGCCCATTACTTTCTTTAGCAAGAAATTCTAGGTAGACATGATGAGGACATTAGCACACCTTTGAGAATTACATATGTTAGTAGAGGTTGTGCAGAAGTAAAGACAATACTTACTGGGTACTCACTTTATATTAAGGAATTTCTTACTCGAGTAATACAAATTCCTGATCAATAAAAGTATATGGTGAAGTTACTAGGTTATGATTATAGTATTGTCTATAAAGCTTATCACAATAACAAAGTAGTAGATGCATTTTCAAGGCAATAAGAGGGACATTTATTGGAAATTTTTATTCCTCAAACTGATTTGATATCTCTGTTGAAGGTGGAGTATGAAAGGAATGTGGATTTCAAGATTTTTATTTAACTATTTGATCAAGGACAGTAGATGAAACAAAATATATGATGGGTTAATGGTGTTTCATCACCAAGTATTTTAAGTCCCTATTTCCCAACTTGTACCATTATTGCTATATGAGTTTCATGATTCACTTATGGGTGGTCACTTTGGTTTCTAAGACTTACCATAAGTTAAAATTTTAGCTTTATTAGAAAAAATCTTGCAAGTTTTGCTTTTTGTTAACAAGTAAAGCATTCTATTAAAGCTCCTGAAGGTTTATTGGAGCCATTATCAATTACAGAAAGAGTTTTGGAGGATCTCTCCATGGATTTCATTACTTACTTTTAAAATATCATGGCAAAACAGTCATATAGGTAGTAGCTGATAGATTGACAAAGTATTATCATCTGAGGTCACTAGATTCTCATTATAGTGCTACTAAAGTTGCTCAATTATTTGTTGACATGGTTGAAAGGCAACATAGATTTCCTATGTCTATTGTTTCTAACAAGGATTCATATTTTTTAGTCATTTTTTGAGGGAATAATTCAATTTAAGTGGGACAAAATTGAATTTCAGTAAACCTATCATCCTTAATCCGATGGCTAAATTGAGGTAATGAATGGTGTTGGTCCCAAAGAAAGAACCAAGAAGAGAGGGGGGGGGGGGGGGGGGGGGGTGGGTGTTATGTGAATTGGTTTTCCAAAATGAAAATTTAATCTTTTCAAAAACTTAATCAAATTCACAAACTTAGTTAATCAAATTAAAATGGCTTTTTAAACTTACTTGAAAACAATAAACTTAATAAACAAAAGTTTATTTCCCAATTCGGATGAAAACAGGTTGAAAAATAATCACTGCACGTTAAACAAAAACAAGAGTGAAACTTCCAGTTTTAGTCTCTGAATTAGTTTCTAATTAGTAACAATACTTCCAGTTATTCTTTGATTTAGATTCTGAATCTAAATTGCAGCTCATACAAACAATAAGATATGCATGAAATTTAAAGAGATAAGAGAGAAGAGACTGCAAAGTTGATTTATAAAGGTTTCGCCTCGAGCGTTAATCCTCTCTTCCAGCACAAAGCCGGGAATTCGATATTCCACACCGGTATGTTCCACTATCTAACAAATCAACAAGTTACAAGTTATCTTTTGCCAAAACACTTGGATACAAATGCACTCAGCTTGATCCTTCTAGCTTCCTTCAAGCTACAATCAAACTACTGCGCCTACTTGTAACTCTTAAACTCACTCAAAGAGTAATCACAAATCAATTCGTGGAAATAAGTAAAAAATCCTCTAATTTTAGTACAATGAAAATATAAATGATAGTATTTGCTTGAGGAAAATATTAAGAGCTTTTTGTTGCTTGTTTTCTTTTTCACGTTCAAGGATGGATGTCTCTTCTTTCTTCTGTGCCTGTAATATATTTGTTATTTTTCAACGACTAGTAATCGATTAGATCCTGATATTTTGCAAATAACTCAGATAGGGTGTTGTTCATCTCTCTCTTTCAACGGTAACAACTTTGGATAAAGATGAATTCCTTTTATCTTGCTGGTTCTGATATTGAGCTTGAGATTTGGATATGATCTTCTTATGGATTTTCTTCAAACGTTAAAATCTAAATTGGCTTTGTTGTAGATAATCTTTAAAAGATGATCTGATCACATCGTTCTTGATATGAAGAAAATATCCCACAAAAATAGTAGCTTCATTAATCTAATATTGATTCATTCAAATTTTTTATTCTCTTGATCTTGGATAAACTCATCCTTGATGAATATCACATTCAGATTCTCTTCTTATTTTATAATGTCACGAGATTATAGATATGTCTAAAAATGAACCTTGAATTTCCTGTCGTGATACTTCAATTTCTGTCGAGAATTAAATTCTTCATCAATTAATCCTTAATCCATATAAACTTGAATCCCTTTGGATAATTTATCCAACTTTGTGGAACATAATTGAATGCATTACCCAAATACATTCACTTTGGTGTTGGGTCTTCAAAATTACAAATTAATTTGGAAATCATTCGTTTTTCATATTCATGGTTGTGATCTCACATTAGTCTCTGAATTTCCTTCTAACTGGTATACAAGTCTTTGTAAGGTACTAGTTACCTTCTAAATTACTTTTTGACTACTCACTTATTCTTAAAAAACTTTCCTTAACACTTTCTGAAATACTTTCTAAGTTGTATCATTTTGTAAAACATTTTTATGAAACTTTTTATCATATTCACTGCATACTTAATGGATTTGTTAGTAAACACTTAACTGTTTTTGTTATTATCAAAATCATCATTGAGAGAAATCAACAAATAGGATTATCCAACATTACTTACGATGTTTTGTGTTAGATAAACTTGAAGATTGGGTATCTCATTTGCCTTAGGTGGAATTTTTCCATAACACTTCTAAACATGAAGGGAGTAATTATACTCCATTTCAGCTGCTATATGGTCAACTATGACCACTTATACTTTTCTATGAGAAAGGTACAAGTAATTTATAAGCAGTAGACATGTATTTGTTAACTAAGGATGAAATGTTGACACAACTAAAGGCTAATTTGTTGAAAGCTCAAACTAGAATGAAGAAGAATGTTGATCAACATAGAACTGATATTTTCTTTCCCCCTAGTGATTTAGTGTTTGTAAAATTACGGCCTACAAAAGAATTTATCCTCAGCAAAGACAATTTTCAAAACTTATTAAAAGATTTTATGGTCCATTTACTATGCTACAACGTATTAGTAATGTCGCATATGGGATAGAGCTACCAAAAAGAACCAAGATGCATAATGTGTTTCATGTTTCAGTTCTTAAGAAAGCTCTGAGTCAATCTATGCCTTCATTATAGCTATCTAGAGAAGCTTTCAACAACCATCCAATTCTATATCCCCTAGCTGTTATGGTTCATAAAAAATGTTTCAACAAGGATTTTAGGTGCCTCAAATTTTAGTTCAATGGTAGGGTCTGCCATTAGTGGATGCTTCATGGAAGATCTATCACAATTTACCTTAAATTTCACCTCGAGGACAATATACTTGTCAAGAGGCAAAGACAAATGTTACATATAGAGTTTCAAGACAGAAACAATCTGAGGTGGCTTAGAGATAGATTTGTTACATGTAAATAGTAAAACTACACAAATCAGTTACTAAAATTAGCAGATTGTTGCAGAAATAACTAAGTTAGAGTACTAGCTCTAACTAACATGTAATCGAATAGTGGATTCACATTCATGATTTGCTATAAATTGGAAGTTGAATGAAACAAGGTGATATCACATATTTACCATCATCAAGGTGTCTCTTAAGAGATTAGGAGTTTGACCAACTCAAACTAGCTCCTTGTAACCTATAAAATATCATAAAAACATTAGCATAGTAAACCCTAACGTTGAGAGAGAAACATGAGAGAAAAAAGAAGATAATACTTAGCTTGTGAGAGGTGCCAGAGAGAGATAGTGAGTATTATGGAACATTAATAAAAGAAAAGTAAGGTTAGAAGTTAAACAGGATAAACATTATTAGTGGGCCTTTAACATAGAACCTTACACAATTTTACTTTTATATTATGTTCAATCAAGCTAAACAGATGGAAACCAACAATAAAATTGTATAAGTGTCACCTGCGATATCCTAGAGTTTGTTGGAAACAAATAATACAAGTGATAAATCTTTTGATAATAAGAAAAAGTGAATTGCTTTTAGTTTTAGAGTACACTAGCAGTGATGTGCCACGTTGTGTTGGCAAATAGAAAAGAACTTTTTTTTATAACAAATACAATAAATAGAAAACTTGAAAAGAAGAGTAGTTATAATGTGTGTGTGTGTGTGTGTGTGTGTGTGAGAGAGGAGAGGAGAGTAAAGTAATAAATAGAAAGCTTGAAAAGAAGAGTAATTATAGTGAGAGAGAGAGAGAGAGAGAGAGAGAGAGAGAAGTAATAAATAGAAAGCTTGAAAAGAAGAGTAATTATAGTGAGTGAGAGAGAGAGAGTGAGAGAGAGAGAGAGAGTAGAGTAACCATCATAAATATAAAAAAGAAAATAAACAATTGTTAGGATTTCATTTTTTGACACAAATTAAAATATTTGCTTAATAATAATAGATAACCTATAAACTAATTTTCAAGTACATTTGATCATTTAATTCTTAAAATGTAACTTTATATTTTTTTTCTATAACTTTAAATTATGTCATCTCCACATACTATAAAGGAATCTTAAAATCATTATTTAAAGGACAACATATGTCTAAAGTTTTGGGATCTTAGAAATGGTTTAGAGCTTATATGCATATTTTTGAAAATTTTCAAACAAAATAAAAAAAAAACTTTTTTTAAAAGTTTATAAAAGTACATCCACACCTTATTAATAGCTTTCAAGTTATATGTGCAATTTATTTCAACTCTAAAAATACTATATATTTAAAGAAAGTAATAATGAAATGTTTGCGTTGAAATATATTTATAAATATATATCAATCAATTTGCATATTCTTTAGACATGCATGTGTCACAAACTTATCAGAGAAGTCCCAAGCTGCAGCATTCTAAAGCTCTAAAGAGGAAGATCCAGTGTATAGAACGCAAAATGGAGGTCCGCCCAAGACCATTGGAATTGAGTTGTCTAAATTCAATATATATTAATAGGTGCAGTAGGTCAAGTAGGTAGATGTAGCAGAAAAAAGTGGTAGGTGAGATTTAATCATAACTGTCAGTTTGGAATAATCTCAGCCTTATATGTAATAAGGTATTTTGTATATAGAAGGGATCTACTTTTGTTTGTACATCATCCATTTATTAGCGAATTTTTATTTTCCTAAAATCTCTCCCTCAACTTTTTCTTTCTATAGATAGTGGTTTATAGAGTGATTTGGCCACTTAACACTCCTAACAAGTTTTACAGTGCCTAAATACCACATAAAAGCAACCGAAATGATTGCACTACAAGAAGCAGTACCAAAGCTAAGTTTTCTAAGGTAAAAGTAAAGATATCTTCTATGAGGAGAATAACATCTAGGTTATAGTGGATGAAACTGCTCGTAAGGAGGACTCACTTACCATAAAGGGGTTTGGTTAAGAGACATGTTGATGACACTCAATGCTAGGTAAGAGAAGATGAAATTTTGCATTCCTCAAGTGAAGAAAAGGTTAGAAGTGTCTTAAACCCACATAGAGGAATTAGAGAAAGAACTTTGAGGTGAGTTGCAAGGGGAATCTCAACTGTAATATTGATAAGTGTCTAAAGACCTTGTTGATCATATTTTATGCACTATTTAGTTGATCTTCTAAAGAAAATTATACTTATTAGATAAATTTTCATTTTAGGGGTAAATAATGAGTGATTGAACTTTTTGAAAGATTTATAATGAAAAGAGCGAAGATTTGATGAAGTTTTGGAACCATCACTACAATATCAAGAGTACACTAGAGAAGTACACAACCAGTGTATAATTTTCGAAGCAGACAATGAGAAAAATATTTAGTTCTAAGAGTACACGATCAGTATACATGAGTCATGTATATCGAGTAGTGTATGAATGTTGAGCAGTGAATTTGCTCATTTATTCTAAGTGTACACGACCTGCATACACAAGTCGTGTAGAGGGTCGTGTACAATGATGTCATATATATAGGTGCTCTATTTCATTTTTGCGGGAATTTAACCATCTGTTTTCCAATCCTAAGCCCTAAAGTACACATTTTGGAGAGCTTTTTCGGGGGGAATTGTTGCACAACATCCGGAGTTCATAACGATTACTTCAAAGGGTATTATTAATCATGTTATCTCAAAACTCTTCTAGATTTTTTGCTTTTATTGTTTATCCTATGGAAAACCCATGTACTAAATCTTTGTCGATTAATGAAAAATTGGTGTCTTGAATTTATCCATGTGATTCTACTGCTCTTATGATAATTTATGATCAAGATTATTACATGTTTGATTCTTGTCAATTAGAAAGAGATTTCAACTGATAGGATAGATTATCCATGAATAAAGAATTTTCATGTTTCACCTAGACATAGGGAGACTTCAAATTTCTATAATGAATATCTAATCTTATTCATAGGGTTCGTAAACTTCATGCAATTTTACAGCGGCATTAGTGAAGGAAAACATTCCCACTATCTCATGTAGGATTAGGAATTAATTAACTTAAAGAGAGTAATTGATTTAATTAAGAAATCCTGTAGTTCAAAGCTTAACTAATTATTAATCAATTCCTATCATAAGAATTAAAGGTTATGGTAGATCAAAACGAAGGGTATCATTTGTGAATTGATTTAAACCAAGAAAATCACTCATATCATTAATTAATTAAGGCTTTCTAGTTATTAGTTTAATTGGTAAATTAAAATTAGTATAATCATCTTGATAATTTAAGATAGATTGTAGTCAAAGGGAAATACTAGTACTTGCCCATAGATCTTTGAAGATAACACCCATAATCAATCCTATATTACAAAATCGGTGCGCTTACCTTTGCTAGATTGTAAGATTACAATGGGTTTTTATTATTTATTCTTGATACGACTAGCATGAAATCAAACATGGAAAGCTTGGGAGCACAAGACGGCGCCTTTAAAGCCTAAATAGAAGACGTTGAGGTTAGAATTGATAAAGTGGAGGCTAGGACATCCAATACGGAGGAAATAATGGATGCAACCTTTTTGGTTTTATGAAAGAAAACAAAGAATTTTACAGCATAATTAACCCTTTATAGAGCAACAATAATTAATGGAGTAACAATTCAACCAATGGTCAAAGTAGATATATTAAAAATAGAGTACTTCAAGAGGATGCACTTTGTGAGAGAGATTGATGATATTCTTTAGGGCTTAGAATAGTATTTTGTTGTCATTAGGTTCATTGAAGATTGAAGTAAGTTGTTGCAGCATTATACTTGAGAAATTCTACCTTAATATTGGGTGGGGGGAGGTTAGGAGTCAATGAGATAATCTTCTTGATAGATTTAGTAAGTGAATTCAAGGAGATATCCTCCCTACAAAATGTTGGAAGGAAAGCTAAGATCAAACTTTGCCACCTTACTCAGAAGGGTAATGTGAAGCAATATATACAACACTTATCATATGTTATGTTGAAAATCTTGGAGCTCAAATAGGGCAATGCTCACGTTACACTTTTAGAAGGGTTGAAACCATAAGCGAGAGTTGAATTAAAGTAACAAGATGTAGAGAATAATTTGAAGGTAATAGTCATTACTGAAGGGTTAATAGAATTATATAGATGGGAAGACCAATATTCATCTTGTAGTGAAACTGAAGAAGAGAAGCAAATAAGGGTAATAGATCCCTAAGTCCACCAAAGAGGAGAAACAAAATAAAGAAAATTGCTATTGAGAAGTAGAGAACTAAAATGCTACTTTTTTTATGGATTGTACTATGCTAGGGATTACCTTAAGAGGGAGAATTTGATAGCTCCAATTATAGATGACAAGTTGAATTATAAGGAGAAGATTCAATTTAGTTCTATACAACTCCTTCATGCCATTAAAAATAAGGACTTTAAAAGGTACAAGGATTTAATGTATGTTAAAGTAATGGTGGTTGTGAGGAACGTAAGTGTGATGGTAGATATAAGAGCCTCACATTTGGTCTAAGGGTGGAAAAGATCAAAGCTCAATTGAAAATAGTAAATTCCAAAGAAAAGCCAACATTTGAAATTGTTAGGGATATAGGGTTTAGCATTAGTAGTTGACATGGAAGGGAGAATATAGAATTATACCCTGTATATAATTTTGAGTTTGTCATTAGTAAGGACTTCTTAGACAGTATTGATGCTATTATTTTTCTAAAGTTTAACTACATTTGTTTACTCAATGGAAAGTATCAATATGAAATCCCAATGGGTCGGAAGGCTAGGCTATCATCATGAATTCTTTCTACTTTCTCCTTATGTACTTAATGCTTTTGTGAGGGTGATTTGGCTTACGTAACACTCTCAAAAGGTTTTAGAGTACCTAAGTGCCTTATTTGGATGCCTCGGGAATGATAGCCTATAGTATATAGAGACTTTTCTTCAATCTATTGGTCACATGTTCATGTAATCGAAATCACCATAACATATTATCTGATTTCTTAACTATGGCTAGCGAATCAAGCATTTTTGTTTTCTTTTATGCCATCTTTGTTTTCTTGTAATGAGATAATTAATCATGTATAATTATTTTTTTAAGAGACACTAATGGGTGGTATTTAATAATTCTTCACTTACTTAAGAAGGAAAAAATGAGTAAATTGCACCAAAAGGTATCGTTATTTAGAGACAAGTTCATTTAAGGTATTGGCAAATCAAATAATTAAAAAGATGAGTTGATGTATCAAAAAATAAATCAAATGATGTATTCATTGAGAAAAATTAATAAACAACTATCTAGATATTAATACTTTATTTGACTCACTTTATGAAATATTGATTTCTCTTTTTAGCCACTAGGCATATCAATACATTAAATAAACTATATGAAAAGTTAATACTTTCTAGTGTAATTTACCAAAAAAAAATTAAGTTTAATGGATAATAGAATCAATGTGGTATTGATTGTAAATAAAATGTTTCTAAATTATGTAAAATTTATGTTTTGTGGAGTTAAATGATGATGGATAATTGAATAGTGTTTGCTGAAAGATAAATTTAGAGAGTGAAATTTATAAGTGGGATTCATATTGTTCGGAGTTTTAAAGCTAAGGTTGACCAAGGATGAGTGTAATCAACTTCACTACAAACCCCAATTGTGACCCCAGTAATTTTTTTAAGAGGGCCAATCAATTGGTCCCATTCTATAGTCGCGACCCCTCTTATAAGGTTGATCAACCTATCTCTTAAAGCATGGTTGACCACTCCCTTGTTGTGTGCTTGGTCGACCTTATTTAACTCCAATTGGATTGACTTGAACCTCAAAAGTTCTAAACAATAATCTTAAAATTATTTCTTATTTAGGATACTTGTTAATAATAATTACTTAAGTAAGATCAAATTAAGCATAATCACCAATATACAATACCAAAATCACAAATTAGAGACAAGATATATGTCTATATGTATATTGCAATAATAAATCATGATATATGTCCTATTTGTATGTTTGTCGCGATAATAATTCATGATAAAAGCTTTATAAAAGTGATCGATGTTGTAGTTTAGACTCCATAGTGCAGACCAACTTTAAAAATGTGCATTAATTCATGACAAGACAAAAAAAAGAGCAACTATTGTCTTTCAATCTAAGCCATTTTCACTTTTCTTTGGTTGTAACTCAAATTTTGTACGCTGCTAAAGCATAATTGGAAAATGTGATAAACTTATAAAAATAACCTATCACTTTTTATAATCGCAATATAGAAATGGTAATTAAACTTGGTATCGTGATTTATACATAAATATTTATATTCCATTTCATAGACGCGATTTTGCGATGGTATTTTAGTAATCAATTTTGTTTAGTTTGTATATTGGTAATTTCTTTGTATAGTAAAGGTAGAAATATATAAAACTCGATAATCTTTAAGTCGAAATCACTCATTTGAGCTAAAAACCAATCCTTAGATATAGCTTTATCCATTTATACTACACTTAGGTGATAATTATGGTATGAGTTTGTATCATGCATTGACTGCTTAATTAACCGATTTGAGTTTAATGAGCGTTGCACATGTATTTTTATTAACTTGTTTTATGTGATTAATAGATTAAAAATTAAACTAACATAGAGCTGAAATATCTAAGTCTACATGATGAGCAGCTACATTATCTTAAGTGGGGTAATGATCTAGAATAGCATGGTAGATTAGGTGTTGATTTCACCATGTACGTATATTTTAAGTCAACAAGTTGTAAACTAAGAAGTTATTAAGATACATGTTAGTTTGTTGAAAGGAAGTCGTAGTCAAATTGTATTCATGGTATGGAGCACCTTCACTGATGACTACAATGGACAAAAAATAGTTTTGTTCTGTCTAGTAATGGCTCTAAATTGACATGACCATGTATTTGAGTCTTAGAGTATCAATGAGTACCTACATCATGATTCTTACATGCAGCTCCAAGAGTTATGAACCACTATGTGTCGCGGGATGCTAAGATTATATTATTTATAGCTTGATTGTTTATCACATTGAAATTAAGTATATGTGATTTTTTATGTTTATCTTAAATGCATGCTTGTGACGATTATGCACTCTTTTTGAAGGTAATAACAAGAATAAACTCATTAGTTACATATATAAATATATATATTGTGTGCCGTTGCTATAATTTATAACATTGCTTTTATTCTCTCTCTCTTCTCTATATTTTTTAAGAAAAACATAAGCGATCTTACCTTTAACCACTTATCTTTGATGATTCCTTTTATTAAGGATGTGCCAAATAAGTTTGTAACTATTACAATCCTACATGCGGTAAAGCATATGGATACAGGGGCCTCACCATTTTCTCATGTAATATACCCTCAAACGGAGGGTGTTAACAAAAATATATAAGCCTTTTAGTCATACTTTTACATACTTATATTCTATCACTGTTTATCAATGCTACTAAGAGTACACATGTTAACTTATGATTTGTACATAACAAATAATATAACGAAATAATATAATTAAATATATTTGATATGGTAAGATGATATAAAAGTACATAAAAATCTTCATATACATGAGAGCGAGTTAATCTTTCTACTTTGCTATTACCCATTGGTTAACTTATGATACCATTGGAGGTGTCATTTACATTCTCATATTTGGAAGCAATTCCATAAATGAAAATCTTCCTAGGAATAATGATTATTCCTTCATTGGGATGAAAGTAATTCTACTCATCAGTATTATTAGAAATTTATAAAATAGACTTTTAGTGTATAATATATATTTATTTTATCTATAAATTAAGGATATTCTCCAAAAATATCACTATAATACATAATTGGAATCAACAATTCTATAGGTGATTATATATAGAAAAATATATTTGTCATTTAACTCTCACATTCCATTCCATCTTGACTTTTGGTGCTATGTTTAAATTTTCAAATATCTTGTTTTTGTAGATGGGGCTTTATTTTGTGCCTTTTAGCATATTGGCAATTTCCTTTATAAAGTTTTTCCTTGTTTTTTTCTAATTAATGAAAATATGGCCTTACAAAAAAAAAAAAAATCTTATCTAAGCAATTATTAAATCGACAGTTAAACAATATCACAATGATCATTGTGACATATAATTTACCAGAATATCATGAAAGATGAGCTTCACCTCTAGCTGGTTAGGAGAAATGGTATGATGAGCTTGACCTCTAATTGGTTAGGAGAAATGGTATAGAAGTATTAAACTTTGGAATTTCTTCAACAAATTTATTTCTATAATTTTCATTAAATTGATTAATTGAATATATTTAAAAATGTTATTTCCTAAAAGTATAAAAAATAAAAAAATATATGGCATACAAAATAATAAAAGTGAAAATTCCAAAGTAGAAGTTTTATTTTCGTATGACTTTTAAATATGTATATTGATGATTACTTAAACAATTACCGTTGAGTTTATTTAATCAATAGTTAATGAAGAGTTTTCCTTAACTATAAAATATGTTTATAAAATGATTCTAAGAAAACAATTCGATCCTCTATTGGGCATTAAAACGCATCGGTAAACATTTTTCATATTATTTCATGTCTCGAAAATCATGCGTCATGATCATAGGTTGACGTTTCACTCTAATTAGGTCGGATCCATCAAGCAATTTTATATGTTTATTTATTTCTTTATGTTAACAAGCAAACGTCCCTTTCCTGCCATAAAGGAAAACGGCAACAAAAAAGTAGCAATCCACCGCCATTATTGATGGATTCGCGGCACAAAGTCATGGCGCTGGATCAGGTGCACCAGCCGCTTCCAACCACTTTTAATGCTCTCATGGTGTCTGTGTCTGCCGATTCGCGTATACTACGTGTTTAAAGCAAGGGAACTTCTGTCAGTAGGCCCCACCATATCACGTGGATATGGGCCTCCCTCCCGTAAGATCCCGCGAAGAGGGAAGTATAGGGTGCGGTACAGATCACCCACAACGCTGTGATTGCATACGTGGGCCTTCTGATGGAGATCTTCTGCGAGTTTGGGTCACTCAATCCAACGTCTCTTTTGTCGGCGGTCGCTCTCACTCCACTCTCTTTCTTTCATGTCTTGTCGACTTAATGTGGAGGCCATCACGGCGTATCTTTGCTTATTGAAGTGTTCCTTTGGGTAATCAATAAAGTTCGTTAAAAGCAACGTAATCCGACTGGCTCTTTCTGTATTTTGGCTTAAAGATTTGCTTCCTCCTCTCTTGCCTTTTTACATCCAACAGTTGAAATTGACACTAACCTATAAAAAATATCAATTTAATACTAAAATTTTTATTTTTTTTAAATACCACTTTTTAAATAAAAAATTAATAAAATAATCTTATTATTACCTTATTATATTCCATTATAATAGGAATTTATTACAATCAGCCAAGTAAACCAACCATAGTTGTTTAACAAGTAATTGCACGCTGTGTTTTCCCAGAGTCGCATTTTCAATGACGCGTTGAACGGACGACAAGGACCACTCACGACTCAGCAACCGGTAGATTCATGGGTCTTCCGTTGAATTTCCCACACATTATATGGAAAACCCCCTTAAAAACCCCATCGCGTTGAACTCAGAAGAACAACACTAAATCTAACATCACGGAATCTACACGCTTTCGGCTTGAATATTTTGGTTCAGAGAGAAAATATTCGGTACTATTTATAAAAATTTAGATCCAATTGTGAAATTTATAAAAATTTATGTAATACTTATATATGTTTTGATACCACTCTGTGAAAAATTATAATTGTACTATATCATTATAGATCTTGAAACATAAATAAGTGATAAATATATAGAGAAGGAAAGAATATAACATTATGAATTCCAAACAATCCAAAGTGACAAAATCGGAGTAAGATCTACTCATCTACTGGTAAATGAGCATGATATAAAGATATGTAGAGTTATAAAAATTTCCTCGAGCTTCTGCTAAGATCATATCTTTAGGTCTATTTTCTTATCATCATTCTTGATATGATCTTTTAATCTAAAGTGCTGTTCAATCTATATTTTATTATTATTAGTTACCGCTACAATATTTTTTAATTATTAATATAAATTGATTAGAAAACATATGATTATATAATGTATTGCATTTTTTTATTTTTTTTCTTGAAGTATTACATTTGTTTTTCAGTGTATCAAAAATTGTATTTTTTATGGATTTTGACTTTTTTTCCCCTTCCTTGACCAAATCTACGTTTTACATATATATAAAGTTAGAATCGATATTTTTTTTTATATATATCATAATAAAATAAAAATTACCATTTCATTGTTGTGTAGCGTGTTTAGTAAGAATCAAGAACTTTATGTTGACAATAATCCATAAAAAATTATTAGTGTTGTTCTTAAATAAGAACCAAACTTATGTTAAAATTATCGCGGATGAAATTTTAAATTTAAAAATTAATTTACACATTAATGAAATAAGATGGATAAAAATTACTCGTACCTTTTTTAACCAACAAATCGATAGATTAATTGAGCATTTATCAAGAAAGATAAACATAAGTGGAAATTTATTGAACTCATCATAGGGTGAATTATCTTATATTTATTTCATCAATTAGTTTAGTTAACAAGTAAAGCATAATATCTTTGTAACATGATACACCTTTACCTAATGAGTCCCACTTGACCAAAGCATAATTTTTGTTTTCCTTCCTTTAAAGAAAGAAAGAAAATCAAACATTTAATTCGTCATTTTGATATTATTTTTAAATAAAATAAATACTAAATCAATATAAATATGATCTCGATAAAAAATCAATAATTTTAATCAATTTAAACTGATACAAAGCTGAAATTGATTGATACAAATAAAAATTCGATAATTCAAACCGGTTATCGTATAATTTTTTTTTTTAAATAATCGATCTGGTGTAATGGAGATCTTAGTGGATGAATACTAAAATAAGGGAAGTCCAAAATGTGAGAAGAAAGAGAATATAAAATAAATACGGAAGAGAAAAAAAGCAGAAAAGGACAATATGAGTGGTTTGTTGCAAACATAACCACATGATGAGTAGACCCTCACTTTCCTCTCTCTCTCTCTCTCTCTCGCTTTCCCTTCCCTTCATAACTATTTTCTCCTGCTTTCTCTGTGTCTGTGAGAGAGAGAGACAGAGAGAGAGAGCTGTTTGGTGGTATTGTTGTGGGAGGAGGCACCTTCGTATTCACATGTACCCGCCTGCCTTTTTTCCTCCGACCTCCACTCCATGTGAAGCTCCTCATTAAACTTACCTTAATCTGTTTTACTTTTTTTTTCTATAAACAGAAACTACGAAAAATGTAAATAAAAATATCTGAGAGACCAACGTGATCATCATTCATCTCAATCATTCTCATTATCTTGGCGGTTGTTCTTATTTTGTAGGGCTTGGGTTTGGATCGAATCCTTAAAGATGTTTTGTTCTCATTCTTGAGTTTTTCTTTTTGAAGACTCAACCTTTGCTTGCCGTAGATGATGAACAACACCAAAAGCTTGCTTCTTCTTCATCTTCTTCTGTTGTCAGTGTTCATATCAGCTGTTTCTGGTGTGACTCAGAATGGACCTGAAAAAAATCCTCTCAAGGCTATCTTAGGTTGGTCTTTCTCTGAACTAGAGTAAAGCTCTATTCTTTGATCAAATGGCCCGTTTACTTCAATTTTCTGTTTATCAACTCATATTCATATGCAGTAGGAATGTGACGGTGTCATAATCTTGTGCACTGAAGTTACTTGTTTTTCTCGACAACTCGTTGATTTCGTGCAAGAATGTTTCTTTTGTTTATTGTTTTTCTAGTTCATCGAGAAACATAATTGGTTCTTTTTTACATATTATATTGGGTTTAGTGTATAGTTAATATTTAATCTAGACCTTGAATGCAAGAATCCATGTAAACATGCTCTTTTTTGGGAAATTATTCGTTTTAGTGTTTTTCTTTTCTTTTTCATTCTTTTTTTTTTTCATTATGAATATGTAATTTTGGGTGTGGGCGTTGCAGGCGGTGAGGACTTGGGACCCTTGAAAAATGGGGCGTCAGAGGCTGATGCACAAGCTCCTGGGCCAGCAAATGATGGGGTGCATCAACTTGTGTTGGCCGCGGAGAGGACGAATAGACCCGACATCCTTCGGGGGTTCAAGCATTACCATGATGGTTGGAACATTTCCAATCGCCATTATTGGGCTGTAAGTTCTGTTCTTTGATTCCGCGCGATAGGGAATTCTGGCTTTCTGAGTTTGAAATTCTGTAATTCCAGTGGTGATTGTCTCTTGGCCATTGTATGGATTTTAACGAAAAGAAGTTATGGAAAATTTCCATCTCCTATTAAGATCTTGTCTATCATAACTTAGCTTTCAAGTCCATGATTGCAAGTCTTTGGTGTCGTCAAAATTCTAACATGGTCAGTTTTTTCAGTGTCACATATAATGAACTGAATTTTGACATGTAAAACCCTGATATAACAGAGGATCTCAGTTATGTGATGACATTGACATATATCAACCTTTGACAAAATTTCTCCCTGTTTGCCTGTAGAGGAACAAGAAATATAATGATACGGCTGTGGTTGGATAGTCACACCATTTCCTGAAACATAATCCTTGTCTCATTAAATTGTAATTCTAATGTGTTTCCCATTGCTCTTTCCATTTCTAACCATCATATCTCTTAGTCTGTTGGATTTTCAGGTTCATATGGTTTTGTGCTTGCCATCCTGTGGTTTGTTTCTTTTGGAGTAGCTCTTTTGGTGCGTCATTGTTGTGGATGGCAATTGAACCTCAAAAGCCGGGGATCTGGTCGTTCACAGAGGGCATGCCTTATAATGCTCATTCTCTTCACATGTGCTGCAGCGTAATAACCTAATCTACATTCGTTGCATTTGTTACCTCATATAATTATCAATGTAGTTGATCTTTTTTTCTCGATATACTTTCTAAATATTAGTCCTAGAAACGGTGTGACTCTGAATTACAAACACTTTAAAGCACATGTTTTCATGTTTTTGAATGAACAACAGTCCTCTATCTTATCTTTTAAGAATTGCTCCTACTATTGAACTAATACCATATTAAAATTTACAAAATATTCTCTGGAATAATAGGAGTTAGATTATGATGTTGATCTCAACATGCTTGCTTTTTAATTATTTGAGAATGAAGTACAAATATTTTTATGCTATGGAGCTGCTTCTAATGCATGAGTTATTGACACATCTTCAGGGTTGGATGTATTCTTCTATCTGTTGGACAAGATGAATTTCATGGTGAAGTTCTTGATACCCTAAAGTACGTTGTGAATCAGTCTGACTACACTGTTCAGACATTGATGAATGTCACCGAGTATTTGTCTCTTGCAAAGACTATAAATGTGGCTCAGGTTTTTCTTCCATCTGATGTCATGGATGATATCGACAAATTGAATCTGGATCTAAATGCAGCCGCATACACGTTGACACAAAAGACTAGCGAAAGTTCAGGGAAAATAAGAAAAGTCTTAAATGCTGTGTATGATTTCTGTGACCCTTTATAATTGTAACATTATTTTGGCTATTCCCCTGAAGGCTAAGATGGGATATATTACATTGCTTTGTAACAGGCGATCAGCATTGATAACTGTTGCTGCAGTTATGCTTCTCTTGGCCCTCCTTGGTCTCTGTAAGTAAACCAAATATTAGAAAGCTTAAAATTGTTTTCCTTGCAGTATACTTTCATTTAGTTATTGTTACACCTATCTGTCTTCGTGCAATTAACTTAAGATATTATTGATTATCTTGCAGTGTTGTCTGTCCTTGGCCATCGAAATGCAATACATATGTGAGCTTTCAATCTGACTTTAGTTTCACCGCAAGATACTTTTCTTTTTCCTGATTCTCGTTTGACTTTATTTAACACGAGTAAATCTAAATGCAGATTTGTCATAAGTGGATGGTTGTTTGTTGCGGTTACTTTTGTACTTTGTGGAGTATTCGTCATTTTCAGCAAGTAAGATCCTCTTATGCCTTGACTCTTGCATCCTGTGAATGCCTTTTGAATTCTCTTGCTGTTAAGATGTGATCGGAATTCTTACCAGAGTTGCTTCATTTTGATTTCCATGAGTCAACCTACTTATTAAGAAATCGCCTCCTGTTTCTTGTTTTCATAATTTTTGGGATTTTGAGGATGATTCCTTCAAACGAAATAGTTCCATGGGTGTTTTTATGGCTGTTTCCTGTCATCTTTCAGCTGTAGGCATCTTCATATAAATTGATGTTCAATCCATGTTTCTTTTGCATTGATGGCTCACCTTCTTTGATGAACTTTTACTTGACATGCTACATTGGTAAAGGAAAATTCAAGGCCTTTTTGCATCAAGCTATGCTGACTTGCTTTTAACTTGTTTATTTCAGTGCAATAGCTGACTCATGCACTGCAATGGAGGAGTGGGTTGAAAACCCGCATGCAGAATCAGCTCTGAGCAATATTCTTCCATGTGTTGATCAGAAGACTACTAATAAAACACTTGTGCAGAGTAAACAAGTTATAAATGATATTGTCAATGTTGTCAACCGATTTATCTATACCTATGCCAACACCTATCCAGCCCACGGTACCCCTTATTACTACAATCAATCTGGACCACTAATGCCACCTCTGTGCTACCCATTTGATTCGGATTTGCATGACCGCCAGTGCGGCCCACAAGAAGTGTCCATGGCAAATGCTTCTTTGGTATGGATGATCTTTATCACCTCACCTCGTCTGACTCTATTTCCTGTTTAACTTAACTGCTTTAGCTTTTCTGCACCTAAAGGGCACTTAAGTGAACGAATTGATGCTCATAATTATTTAGTTGAAAAAAACTTTAGGTATGTAGGAAATAAAACGAAAAATCTTGCTGTTGCCAGCACCACGATTGTTCAATCAATACCCATAGGATTCCTTGTCATTGAGATTTAGTCTGTTATTGGTTTTTCAAAAGACAAAGTCCGTTGCATCACAACCCTTGAAACTACTGGCTTTTATAAAATAATTAGTTTATTTAATTCTTTATTTTCTACATGCCCTTTTATTCTTGAAACGTGGTTCTGCCTACCAAGATTGGAAGATCTTGAGATTGCAAACTAACATTGTTTAAGTTTAGGGTACATTGCACATGGTTTTAAGTTCCAGAGGTCAGACTAAAGTTCGCACAAAGATGGAACTTTTAATCATTTCACTGATGTGTTATTTGTTAAGGAGAACATCCTAAAAAATTCGCAAATATTATTGCAATTTGAAAAGAAAGAAATTCTCACATTTAGAACTCATTTAACATGCTATTTTACCCAGAAGATAAGATGGTAATAGCTGAAACTTTTACACAGTGTAGGTGTGATATGGTGGAAATCTTTGTTTATGGTGGAAAATTCAGATTCTGTTTAACTTCCTTGTCTCAATGGCATCAGGTCTGGCAGAAATATACCTGCAACGTTTCTTCATTTGGTGTGTGCATTACTGAAGGCAGGGTTACCCCAGACATTTACATGCAATTGGTAGGGGCAGTGAACGAGAGCTATGCATTGGAGCACTATACCCCACCTTTGCTCAGTCTTCAAAACTGCAATTTTGTTATAGACACATTCCGAGAAATCACATCAAGTTACTGCCCTCCGCTGGAACATTATCTAAGGATGGTAAATGCAGGACTAGGCCTGATTTCTATTGGAGTTTTGCTGTGTCTGGTCCTATGGATATTGTATGCAAACCGCCCCCAAAGGGAGGAAGTGTTTGTCAAAATATCCAAACCAATGAATGGCACTGATGAAAGCAACAAGAATGGATCATTGGAGACTATTAGTGCCGTTTAGATAGAATAGTAGAAAATTCTCTTTAAGATTGAGAAGGTTTTTTCAAATTTTATTGCAGGCCTTTGAAACCAAGTGAGGCAAAGCTTCACTTTGAGTTGGAAATTTTATAGCCTGTATATCTTGCTGCTGTTGTATAGTATTGTGCAAAATTCTTTTGCCTGTTATGAGCATTAGTTCCGTGGTCTGCTTAGACTTTGTCGCATTCGCAAAGAATGGTTGAAAATTGTAAAGGAGCAAATATGAAAGAAGATAAAGAGTTACTATGCTAATCTTGATGTTGCTAAGGATGTAGGAGGTGCAAAGGAAATCAATTCCTTGTTTGAAAAGAGAATTGTGCCCTTTTAATTTGCCAATCATGGCTCTTCCTATTACTAGTAGCTGTTAGATCTTCAATTTGGCAAAATCCAAAAATTATTGATTGATGGACCCGTTTTCTGTTACCACACCTAATAATATCTGCCAATTATATAATACCTTATGACAACAGCCACTATAAACATTTCCTAGGAACAAAGGCATCCTTATATAGAGGATGATATCCACATTCCATCATAAGTAATTGAATAAAACGATAGCTCTTCATGATTGTAATTTTTGATAGACATGTATCCAAGTCTCAGTATATCAGTCTCCATTTACACAAGTCCAACATACAATCTCTCATGCATCCCGTGCGAGAAATCAGATTTAATCTGTCGGCATTCAAATGCCTCACAGTTCGCTAATAAAAATTACCACAGTAAAACCTTTAGAAGTATGGTAACAAAGATCGGCATGTAGACCGTCATTTTATCAAAGTGCAAATTCTCCTTATGGCTAACTTGAGGGTCTCTCTGTGTCTCCTGTCCAAGTATCCCATCAATGCCATGAACAACCACCCAATCACTTTTATATATTTCTGGAGCTACTAATGTAATCCCATTCACTTTCGAAATGTTCCCTGAGCGCTTTACATGGATTGTGAACCCATTGTGATAGGTTGGTACATCAATGGCTCCCCTACCTAAACCATTTAGATCGGCTATCAGTAGCTTGCAAGGAACCGTGTGTTGGAGAAACACAGATGGGTATTCTCTGAAACTCCTGAAATTCTTTGTCATTGCTTCATCATCCGGAGCAAACACTGTCAATGAACTATTTGGGCGAGTCTGAAACCCGAGCAGCTGCATACTAAGGAGCGAGCCAAAGACAGAGTAACCTTCAGATTTCATCACCCTAAATGCTTTTTCAAGCGAATTATTTACTAGTACATCCATATTCCCACTTCTTATTGATAACATACACCCGAGAACCGACTTAGGGCTTGGTGCTAGCTTAGGAAGTGTATAATTCCTGTCGAAGAACCTATCCATCCCAAAAATTATTAGGGAGGAATCAGCGTACAGAGGAACCGGGGGATCGATCTTGAGGCCGTTGATGGAGATATAGGTGTCATTGGGAAGCGTGGAGATGGTCAAGGATTGGTTACCTGAGGCGGTTGGTATTTGGGAGGCGAACGGGAGGGATGCAAGGTAGGGAGGGGAGAGGGCAAGTGGGGAGAAGTGAAATTGGAGGAGAGAGAGGGAAGGCTGGCCTGAGCTGGCAAATGCGGCATCGTGGGGAGCAAAGATGGTGAAAGATGGAGATGGGGGGAGGATGGAAGATGAGGGGATCTGGGAGACGAGTTCGAGGGTTAAGGCCATGGAAGTGAAATTGGAGTTGCGGAGAACTTCGGATGCTTTTTGGAGGGTAAAGACGAGAAATGGGGAGGAGGGGGAGGAGGGAGAGAGAAGAGAGAAGAGAGTGATGAATGTGAGGAGTGATGAGACTGGGGATGACATTGTTGGAGAGGAGAGTCCTTGAGCTTTTGGATTCAGGGGTTTACAGTTTGTTGAAGAAGAACTAGTTTGTTTGGCGGGAAACGGTTATCAGCGGATTGCAGTTAGTTAATGAGGGTTTAAATCTGGCCAAAAAAAAATGAGGGTTTAAGGGAACATATAAATACGATTTTGCCCTTACACGGCGTAGTCAAAGTGTTTTCTTTTTTGACTGTTTCCATATTTCATGTGTTTTTTTCTTTTTCCCAGTGTTTCCATGGATTAAAAAAACAAAAAAAAAAAAAAAAAAGGAAAGGATTTCTTTCTTTGGGGCCAAATGAGGTTTTGAATTGAATTGAGAGATATTTAAGATTGGCACGTCTACTAATCTAGATAAAATAATAATGAAAGATATTAAGTTTGTAGTTCGGCTCATGATTTCAAACCTAACTATTTTACATTTTAAAAAATCAAATATGCTTTTTTTTTTAATTGTTGATTTAAATATGTATATTTCATGAGGATTGAATTAGATTGATCATATTATATTTTTATTATTATGATGTATCTATAAATAAACAAATTTTAAGGTTTCAATTGCCAGTAAGTATGTCAAATATATATTTTTTATCACTAATAGAAATACAAGTAGTAGCACTTGAAATCAACTCACTATCAATTACATGAATCAATAAATAACTATGCAACAGAGGGAAAAGTTGTAGAAAGATTGTAGAAAAGAGTATCATGGGTTTCACTCTTGCATGATCCAATATGGATTTAGACATTTTTTAACAAAATGAAGTTTTCTAAGATGATGATGTATGTATTAATCCTTTTAGGATCAACATCACCCAGAAACTCTTTTTTTTTAATGGTGGAAGTAATAAGATTTAATAAACTTAAATTACAAAGAATTCAAAATCTAAAAACAATCAACCCACTAGAGTTTTCATGAAAAAGAACTACACGATGTCTAATCCTGATTGAATGGTACATAGGTATCTACATAACAACTTAGAAAGCTTTTCTTTTCACTTATTTTTGAAAATATTAATTTGATTGATAAGTGCTTGTTAATACTATTACTTTTTAAGTGTCTTAAATACTAAAAAACTTTAGAGCATTAAAGGTGGCAAACATTTAGTTTTAACAAGATAGCCTTCGAACCTATGAAAACTCTAGTTTATTAAAATTGGGGCTATATCAATTTTTTTTCTCTTGCAGGCTAGTAGATAAGTTAGGATCAACCAACCCATTAATCCTGTGAAGAGATTTTGGTAATTGGGCTCTTGACTCAATTTAATGCCATAAACCAGTTTTTTAGGCTAGTGAGAAAGCTTAGAAGATTGGGTCTAAAAAGAGATGCCATAAGAAGATTTAACCTGGTGGACTTGAAATAAGGATCACTAGATCTGTTTATTCAGCTCTCGATTTTATTCAGTTGTCTCTAGCGTGAAAGTTAAACTCTAAAAATTATCTTTTTGGGCTAATTTGGGCTTTATTTGATTAAAATGGGGTTTATATGGACTAAAGTAAGCCTTAAACGCTCTTATATTAAAAATTGGCTATTTAAAAGAATAACGGCTTGTTGATATTATAAAAACCCTCATGCTTTCTTCACACCTATTTGCAAGCCCAGTCCATTATTAAAGAAATAAAGGCTCCAATTTCATTCATTGGATCCTTAGTTATAGTCCAACGAGGAGCATCAACTTCCAACATATATAAATAAGAGGCTTCCTTCTCATTTGAGAGTCATTCTGTGTGCTACTAAAATTGAGAATAATGTGAAAACTCTGTTGAAACATCTCTAAGAAATATCAAAGCCTCCATTTAGTGAAGAACGAGTCAAGAATGATCGAGTCTACTTAACTTGACCTTCTATCACACTCATGCGCTTGAAAAATCGGGTTTGCTTATTCCTCCTCCCATGCATCTCTTTACGACATTTATACATGTGCCATCATCGCAAGACTCTTCTCAGGTTGATCAACTTGCTTGCTACACGTGATTGATCGGTTGTAATAACCCTATTATACAAATTCTAACTCATCATTCCCAACTTTGGTTGAGTAGCGACTTTTAAAAACTTTTAAAAAATTAAAATTCTCCTAATTTCTAGTTAAGGGTTCATATTAAATGGGTTAGGGTTTAACATAAATGGAACTAAAAGAATCAAACCAATAGCCGAAAAAGCAAGCTCGAAATGAGTATTGAATTATAGGTCAAATCAAGATGTTTAAGTAAATATTTTTAATTATATTATTATTGAATATATATAAATCCAATACTATTGTTTTTATAATAGCTTAGTTATAAATAGTGTTTATGCTAATTTTGTTGAGTATTCTAATAAAATGCTAAATTCGAGTACATTAAGCAATAGTGTTTACTTAATACTTTAAAAGTTACAAACTTATAAAATTGTTTTCCTAGTTTTACAGTTTACTTTCACTCCAACACAACACAATAGGCTATCAATAGTGAAGAAGAAAAATCGTTTGCTTTCTCATTATCATCAGTGAATTCAACTCATGCAATAACACAATTCAATTTATTAAGCTTCCTAGGAGAGAGCATTTTGATCTAAAATTTACCTCACAGCTCACAAGGATCAAATGGTGTGGCACCGCAAGTAGTTGTGATACGGCTGTGTGATGTAAAACACAGTTCAATTGAACAGCTATGCTCATAAGTTGAAAATTGAAGCAGCCTAACTTGGACTATCCAGTATGATGTAAAAGTCGGGAAATTTTATGCTCCCATCACTAATTTTAACAGGACTATTTTCATCACTCTTCAACGGCTCATATCATAACTAACTATGATCAAATCACTAAAATAGTTAATATTCTAATTATTATATTTATTTTAATGATTAGATAGTTGACGAGAGATCTCGTTGACAGAAGCGTAGAAGTTTCCTAAAAGAGATCAATTGCCGTATGTTTTAGCCACTATTCTGATCAAACTAGTTTCTGATTTTGATCCAACTAGATCGAATCAGCAGGCTCAATCTTTTTTGTACACATATTGCCCCAATAATTGATATTTCCTTTTCACCATCACAATTTTCTATAAATAAGAAACACAGTTTCTAGCATATTAGTGGAACAGAAGTATATCATGGTTAATTCCATTAAAAAGAAAAAGGAAAAAAAAAAGCATCCATACAAGAGCTCTCTATTATGATTTAACCTTATGAAATAAAGATTAATAAAAAATATATACATATATATTAATTACTGGTTAAAAGCAATGAATTTGAATTTAAGTTCTGTCCTTGATTTTTTTAAACCATAATTCTATCGTATATGTTCATGCTTCTGGGTTTTATACTTGTCCACAGAAAAAAATTATAAGGAAATCACTCTTCAAAACATTGTGGATGCATTTTCATAAGTTACTGTTGTTACAATGGAACATCGGCAGCTTGGTGTCCGACGAGCTCTGCCATATATTCGTATCCGGGTATGAAGTCGCAAGGTTCTAATATTTGCTAAAAATCACTAAAAAACCACATACGATTTCAATAACTCTCAAAATAATTAAATCCATCAAATTAAAAAAATAAGTTTTTATAAAAATCCATCAAATGTAACAACACCTCTGAGTTAAACTAAAGTTTCCATAAGTCAAACCGACCTCCCTAACATCCATCCTAAAATGTCAACACGATCTTCATTCCTTAGATGCTAGGGTCAAACTAATTTTCAAAATAATATCTGATATAATCCTAAAAATCAACATCATCATTCTAACGTGAAAAATAAGTACCACAAAGAGGTAAGCTCAACATACAAACACATATTATAACATAGTATATATGGCACTAACGCCATGCCGGGTCTCGCCTAAGACTCATTTTTGTAACGAACCGGCGAGAGTCAAATTGACCCAATCGAACCGGGTTGAACTGGTTGACCCGGATCGGTTGACCTGGATTGAAAATAAAAAAATAAAATAAAAAACTAGAAATGTGAATATTTATTCATACTTTATTATAAATTTATAAAATATAATCATTAAATCATATTTATTTAATAATTAATTGATGAATTTGATCCAAATATAGATTTAATTGAGTGATGACACATATATCAATCTTTTATAATTAAATTATCTCTTATATTTTTTTTTCGTGACCCCAATTGAACCCGATCCGACCCTTGACCCTCTAGCTTGTCCGCGTCAAATCTCAGTCCGGTTCTGACAATATTGGTTTTTTGAGATCTAAATGACCTTAACTGGGCAAGTCGGAGCGCTCATTAGAACGCTCAAAAGTCAATCTCAAAACAGTATAATAGGTTTTGCAACTCCTTTTAAATAAAAAGTTACATTCATTTAAGTTGCTACAAAAAGTATGTTTATTTTTTATTTATTTTTGGTAGAATGTCCGTCCCACTCGTCCAAATAATAAAAAATAATTTTGTTCACATCAATGAAGAAGGAGAAGATAAGTTTTATTCATTGTTAGAATATGCTACATTAAAATTGTGACTTCCAATCATGGTTTTACTCCATTAAAATAGTGATTTCAAGACAAGATTTCAATTCATTTCAAAATCATGTCTTCAATTAATGATTTCAAGTTCTATATTCTTGAAACTTTTTTTTTTTTTGAAACTTTTGATCTTTGGATTTTATTTATTATTTATTTATTTTTTGCATTTTTAATTTCCTTTTCCTTGAAGCCATCTACAACTAGAAAACAATATGCCATAGTAGTGAATTAAAGATTTCAAGATCTCCATAATACGTCACAGTCATGGATCTAGGTGTCATAAGACAAGAGGTTCTTCCCTTCTAGAGTACTCGTAGTGCTCAATCATCTATTATATCATCATTTATTATTATTCTAACTAGCGAGCTAGTCTTGTCTTCTTGGTTTTTTCCAGGTTTGTTCAAAGCCCATTGACCTCATTAGGAGTGCCCTATCGACTTTTCCATAGTCTTCCATAAGTTTGGAGACTTAACTATTCCAACTGCTTTTGGCTCTTCATGGCCTCCTCAAAAAAAGCAACGTCAACTCTTGATCAATTTATTCACAAGAAGTTAAACCCACCTTCATATTTAACCTCTACTTGAACAAACCACCCTACTGATTGTACTCAATAATATTATACACCCAAGTTAGACACTCCTACCAATTCCTCATCTCTTAGATCGTGACATTTTTCCCCTACTTAAATTCATGATGCTCATCATGAGGCAGATCTGTTACCGCTACTACTACTACTACCCACTCCCTTAAGATCTCAACCCCTTCTTTACACTCTCTGTCAACTTACCCATGATCATCCCTCTAGGATTTTGAGCTTCCATGGACATCCTCTCTCCCTTACCCATTCCTTTATCCTCCGAGGTCGTCTTTTCTTGAGTTGTCCAATGGTAGGTTTGACCACAAATTCTTACTTCAACCCTAACTTACAACACATCTACCCTCTAGCAATGATGTCCTTCTTAGTAGCCGCTCCTCTTAAGCTTCATTCACACAAGTTGAACGACTCGCAACACAACTGCTCTCAAGCAATAACGTCCTCCCCATGGTGGCCGCTTCTCTCCATGAGCTTCATCCACACAAATCGCATCGACAACAAGAACTACCTACTCATCAAGTACACTACGTAGCATTTAGGCAACCTAATGGAGTTGAGAACTTTAGCTTTGATACTAATTGCCACAGGACCAAGAGGTTCTCTCATCCTAGAGTACCCCTCCTCTTAGAGTACCCGTGCGATACTTGACCATCCCTCATGTCATCGCTTATTGTTATTCTAGGTGGTGAGCTAATCTTTCCTTCGTAGATTTTCCCAGGTTTGTTTCGAGATCTTAGCCACAACAACGAAATGAAGATTCGAAGATTTTTTAACAAAATCATGAAACATCCTCTACAAGATTAGATAATAAGAAATATAGTGTCTTCTAGGAAACTATTTTTAAAATGTTAGACTATAATGTTTATAAAGGTTTTTGCAAATAACATTTTTCATACTAGCATAAACAATAGATATAACAACATTAAGTCAAATATTAAATAATCTAATAATTCTAAACCTTGCATGTATAAATAACAAGTAACTATAACCACATAATTGTTGCTTGCTTAGCTTTAGAAATTTGAACTTCCTAATTAGAAAATAACATAAAGGATATTTCTTAGTTATCATGAAGAGATTTGGTTCCTTATCTAATTTTTCACATTTCTCAAAAATATAATTTATTTTACAAAATTTCCAACTTAGACTAAAACTAAGGTTAGTATGGATTGGCTTCTCAGGTTAACACAGTCATTTTATAGTTGTTCAGTCTAGCTTTGGGTTGACTAAGGTACCTATCTTAGTTTAACTTGGTCTAATTTTATGCACTTCTATATGGGTTTTCCTTTTTTTTTTTCATTTTTCATGCTTTATTTGTTGTATCGTGGGTTTTTTCTATCCCTATATTAGATTCACGCGTTTTCTTCTTTTAATTAGGTGTCACCCAACTATTTAATTAAGTTCCTTGTCAAATTTGAATTCAAACCTATGGTTAACTCTAGATTATTGATAGTGGCTTAACAATTCACAACAATATTATATCTCAATATCCTAACAAAATCTAAGTTCTACACCTTCTATATAGATTCCTATGTACCAAGGTTTCAACATAAAAAATGTTTCACGCAGATATACGAGGATTATGAAAAAATTTTACACAATCATTCTTTTATACATCACGTGTAATCTCCATGATTTCTTAACACAATGTATAGTCAGTATCAATCTAAGTGTATAATTATAGAAATGATGAAAAGCTTATTAACATGATTACTGCTTCTTCTTACTCAAGAAAGATTTTAAGGTTTCATTGCAATAAAAGAGTTGTATTTTTGAAACCAATGATAAAGAGGAAAGATTGGAGAGGTTTATATATGAGAAGGGAAGGGAATCTAAGGTTAAGGAGGTATAAATATGAAAAGAGTTTGCAAGTCTATTTACCCAACTAACATAATTCTAAAATATTTTAAAGGTCATTTCAACATTGTTGATACATTTCTATTAGTTATTAAACTTAGAGTTGTTGTAGTTTATTACCTATATCTGTCTCACTAGAATTTTCTATCTAATCTTTAGATTTTTTTTTTTATATATATAGATGGAACACGTGGCAGACATAGCTAAGTTTGAAATAGTTGTCATATGTGGTTAAAAAAAATGTTTAGTAATTAGTAAAGTTTGTAGTTGGTGGAATTTAGAATAGTTTTCATCTTCTCAACCACAATTTAAGGAGTAGATCACAACTGTATATAGGAGGTAATCTCTCTGTTTCTTTTTCTTTTTCATCTAAAAAAAAATGATTTTAAATGCTTGAGATAATCAGAAGAAATGTGAGAGGTAGAAAATCTAAATGATGGAGCAAGGTAGGGTTAAGTAGAAGTAAAAGTCCGTTATATTAGTAAAGGTTATATAAGACAAGAGTGGAAAATGTACATCAAAATTTTAGTATGGTACCCTTCGTGCTTATAATTTCATAATAAAGAAAATGTTGTATCTTTTTCAGAATTATATATGTGCATCACAATTTCCAATTTTTGTCAAAGCAATGTTTGCCATGCGTTGAAAACCTAAATAGTTAAAAGGCAATGACAACCTGCCATGTGCTTACTTAAGTACACATGCTAAAGCTACCAACAGTTTCATTCTAACCTTTGTCATCTTGGACCCTAGAATAGAAGCCAATTGAGTTCGTAATAGATCATCAATAAGATTAATAACACTTGAAAATGGTAAGAAAGGAATGAGATATAATGGACTTAAGAACAAAAACCGCAAACACATACTATGCATATGCCACTCATATATGAGCGTAAACATTCGAATACAGCACCACAACCGATTTAGGATCTTTTATTTAGGCAAGACAATCAATAAAAGAGTACTCAATATTTCAGATACACACCAGGATAATCATGATTCTAGTCCATTGTAGCAAAATCAAGGGTTGACAAGTAAAGCCAGTAACTTGTCTAATGAAATAAGAGAAGTAATAATCTCACATGAAGTTTATTGTTGTTTTCTAAACATTGATGTAGTCCATGCGAAACAAATGATATGTGCATCCCATAATTCCATATAACATTGGCTCTGGTAGCTCTCCACTATCTTTAATTGTTAATCTGAGGCATTTCCCTCCTATCAATTGCCTGCCAAGCCACTATTGAAGGCCTAAGTGTCTAAACCACCATGAATTAGTAACTGCCATCCAAATGATAATAACAATTTAAGAACATTGCTCACTCACTTGAAACGACCATGCACAAATCAACACTGAATTATTTTTAATTATTAATATATTTAGTCCAGTTACTTCAAAGTTCAAACTAGACTCACTAAGCAACCAACACACAAAATCCCTATACTTGGAAATGCTGAAAGTAATTTGATACCTTGAACCCAACAAATTCCATATACAAATCAACTCAAAATATTATTAATAAAAGTTCAAATAAAATTATCAATACATTTTATTTTAGTTTACACTACAATAACTCTATTTAATTAATAATCATCAAATAAAACCATTCAACCTTTTAAATTTTAGTTCTTGTTAAGTTATAAATCCATAGTAGTTAACTAATTTGATTAAATTCATTTAAAGCCATTCACATTAGAATACTTAAAGATAAATCAATCCAAAAAATCATCATCATTATTTACTTTTAGATTTTAATAAAATATAACTTTATCTTAGAACTATTATTACTTTTTTCTTTTTCCAAATCTAGCTACTGATTAATTTCTACAAGCTTAAATCGATTTTTAAGATCAAACTATACTTTCATTCAAATTTCATTTCAGTCTTCAATTTACATAACTCTATAATTGTTATTTGAGAAAATCAATATCAAAAATGTATTTAACAAGTCAAAATCTATCAAAATGCATCCACTTTTAAATTTTGGCCATAGCACAAAGCTTCTACCAACTTAGATTAAACTAAGTTTGAAGTAACACTTTTAATCATTTTTAAAACTTATATATATAAACTAATTGTTAATAATTTTAATTTATGTTAATGCATGTGTATCGTCGATACCTGTTCCACAAATTATCTCATTTTCATGAAAAAACATGTTTTAAATGGATTAAGACCTTTTCAAACTACTTTTGTTGAATTTCATCAAAAACATGATGCACACTTAGACATGTCCTTGGGGCAGGTTGAGGTCTGACCAGTTACCCAACCCGCTAAGTCTGGGTCCAAAATAAGAGATTTGGAACCAACTCAAGGAGGGGATGGAGCGGGTCCACCGATGGACCTGTTGGGTACCTAGGTGGTTTGAGATAGGTCCGACCCATCCTCTTTATATTAATCTAAAAAAATTAATTTTGTGGAGATGGACCCATATAGACCTGCAGGGTTCGTGGGTCCAACAAGTGGACCCATCTTGGACCTATGGACTTGGTGGATCTAATTCACAAGTACGACCCATCCCGCAGGGTAAGGTCCATATGGGTTAAATCCATGGCTAGTTCGAGTTAGGTCCCGGTTCAGACCCGACCCAAAAACATGTCTATGCACACTTCTTTCAATATTTAAATATGCATTCATAAATTTCCAGAAACCAAAAACTACACAAACTTTAATATAACTAACTCCAATAATCTTAATAATTAATCACCTAATCCTTGCTAATTAACATATTCTCTTCTAATATCAATATTACAAAACTAGCATCATTAAACCTTCATGAACTTGCTCGCAATTTCTTGAGAAATTTTAAAAGAACTCAACTCTATATACACTAATCCAAGCTCAAGAATGTTAACAAAAATTCTTCCAATTACCACATCATTATTCATTTAAACATTTTATGAAACACTTATGTTCATCCATTTTAACATTACCTACAAGTACCTAAATCAACACCAATCAGTTCCAAATTTTAATATATGCATCCTGTCATTCCAAATTTTAACATTTATATCACCAAAATTAAGCACCAAATTTGATCTCAAACTTCATTATTCCTGCCGCAACACAATATCACATAATATGCTCTATGTAACATGTATATTTCACCCATTTGTTATTATATTCAATCAAACATCACTTCAACACTTTTTTAGCAAATAATTCATACCAAATTGCCAAAACCAAAATCAATTACCCATAAAATACAACAAAGCTATTTGAATAAGCGAAAGAAAACACCAGGTCACACTTCTATTCAAATTCCCCATTCCAACATATTGCACTAACACTGAATAACATTTATAATGTATTAGTATTATTAAACTACAAATTAAATATTATCAAACACCATCTATTATACAAGTTGCCATCTCTTTCTTCCATGCTCAAGCTATTCCATTTTTGTCATTCAAAGATTAATCTAATTAATCCATAATATAGTCATCATAGTTTAGATGAAGAATTAGGTATTTACCTTGATTTATGCTTGAAGTGGTCAAGTTCCTCAAGTACCCACACTACTACACCAAGTAAACTGATAGAAGCTTCAAACTACTACTTCTTCCAATCCACGTCAATTAGATACCTAATTAATATTTTTAATCATTAGATCGATTAATTCCATACGTTGCATATCAATTTGATAACCAAAATCTCAAAATTGAAATTAATCATACCAAATTACGCTAAAAAAAAACTTGTTATATACTTTCTCCATAATCTTCATGGATCATTTATTGGAATAATTACCTAGCAAAATTTGAAAAACATCACCAACTTGACTCCACTATTGCTTGGCATTGAGAGGGAGAGAAGAGAGAGTTTACCTTTTCTTTTCTTTTCTTTTTTTTCCTCCTTTAGATCTAACTAATTATAATTCTAGATGTTTGTCTGTGTTTTTTTTTTCCTCCAATGCTTTCAGTAGTCTGATTACTAAGTTACCTCTTACTTAACAAGGACAATCGAAAAATTATAGTGTTTTTTTTTTATGTACACTTCTATTATTGATCATACTAATATTCCCTTATTTACCAATGTGCTCTAAAGTTCTTTTCCTCATCATAAGGGGTACCTAACTAGCATTAATAAATAGTATGAAAAAATTGCGATTCTCTTTCAAAGTTACCTACTTAAGTAGAAGCAGTATTATTTTTCGGTTATGTCTAGTTGGCCTTAACTATGAGTAATATTATCGTACTAGAAATATGCTTTATGAATTAAGCATAGAATGCTTCTTCGCAGTTATCAAAGCTTTCTCCAGGTACCTTAATCGACAGTTTTTTTGGAAAAAATGATATATATTATATATATATATATATATTTTTTTTTATCCGAGAATTACACGTACGGACGTAGGGACTAAAGTTCCGTTATGGATTCTCATTGATGTCATGAAGAAATAGATGCTACAGGCTAAGATCGCGACTCTCGGATGAAGTATGCGAAAAATATTGTTTTTAATAAATAAAAATCTTGTCAACGGCATCACTCAAATTAATTTAGTTTTGCCATTTTAATTGTCCATTATATGCTGATGATCATCTC
Organism: Combretum micranthum; assembly: GCA_024138025.1. NCBI lineage: Eukaryota > Viridiplantae > Streptophyta > Magnoliopsida > Myrtales > Combretaceae > Combretum > Combretum micranthum. Next base: position 675,744 of record JAMXBD010000534.1, on the reverse strand, counting down.
ATAAAGCTATGCTCTGGAAGAATGAATTTATGATGGATGAACAAAGAGAAATATATTACTAAATAAATAAATAAATAAATACCATTTAACACATATACTTGTTGCAGCGACGATAGTGCACTGTGACGTTCACCTGCTTGAATGATGCGCTATATACACCAATTTTTCAAATAAAATGTCTCTTAAAACATATACTAAAGTATTTAATACAGAATAATTATCACAAAACTCAAATCGCACATTAAATATACATTTATGTTTATTTCCATAAACCAACTGATTCCCTGCATCATAAAAAAAATCACATGTTAAAATATAATTTCCAAACCCCAATATAAAAAATATGATATTATTTTAGTAATTAATATATCCAATCCTATTTAATAATTATTTTTATAGAAAGATTAACCTGCAATTCACCCGGCCCTCGCCTTTAAAAAATCTTCAATGTTTGTTCTATATTTTATTGCCCTTTCTCCACCACACTTGCCAATATACAATAGGAAATTAGAACACTACTTTAAATAATAATAATAATAAAACCCATTATCGAAGTTTACGAATTTATCAAAAACATTTTAATCTTTATCAAAGAAGCCAAAATTAAAACAGATTTATGTGCTCCAATGCAGATTACAGCCCGCAAAAAATTTCTTTTCAAAAATATTTTACAAAAAGATTCATCATTTAAAAAGTGCATCTAAAATTTCTACCTACAGCCCAAGTATCCAAATCACTATTCATCCTCTCATGTCTTCGCAGCAAAATAGATACACAAAGACGAATATCGAATGTTAAGTCAATTTTCTATGTTATACAAAGCCTGTGCAGCACCACGTATTTCTCTCAACGAAAAGATTCAATAATGGTGTCCAGAAGAGGACCTCTGTGAGATTGTGTGCTGTACAAGGTTTAAGGATTCCTATTTCAGAGGCTGATTTCACCTCAAATCTGCACTTCTCTACCTCTGAATGATTCTGTCCTTTAAAAAATATGTTAATTCCAGCTTCTTCTTCCTGAAATTTGTTGAAAAAAAGCTATAAGAAAATCAAAATCCAAAAATGAAAAGAACCTCTCCCTCCCTCCCCAAGCCCGCAAAATTAAGCACCCCAAAGAGACATTTTGCCTTTGGTGTGATAATTTTAGTCACTTTTTCTACTTAAGAAACAAGAAGAATCTTCCCAATAATCATATGACTTGAAGAATGTAGATGACGGTTATACTTTCGATTCTTCTGCTGTGAACGCCAGTAACAAGCAAGGGCTCCAAAGGCACAACTAGCTAGAGCAATTGCCAGAGCGGCACCAACTGGCACAGCTACTGCATTTGTTGAGCAACCAAATCTTCAAAGCACCATTATACCTTCTTTCTGAGTTGATCTTTCTTCTTGTATATAAACAATGTTTTCCATATAATTAGTCAGAAACCTGTAGACCTCATCCTGGTCCCACTTACCGACTACCTTTGGTCATATGACTGTAACAGGATGAGCATAGCTGCTTTGGAGCCATATGATCTTGGGAAGCTTGGATCACCAGTTCCAAGAGAAGCCTCATCCTTCATCAACCTTTCATTAACTTGATTATCGCACTCCACAACCAGAGCGCAAAGTCGCGTGTTCTATTGAACGGACTAGAAACTCTGAATAATAAAAGCAACACAAGGTAAGTGAAGCTACCATGTTTGACAAAATATCCCAAGAGTGTTGCATTTTCATTCTCATACCTTGAACACATTTCATAAAAATGTTGCCGGCACTCCTCACAGATAAAAAAGTTATGGATGAAGTCACATATTGTTGTAAATGCGACCTGACTTTCTCCATCCTCAACCCTCACTGATAATGAATGAAGTAAAACCCAGAGGCCACAGCTGTAAAATAAAAAATTTAAAAAAAAATAAAAATAGAGAGGGACCCATGGCCTTGATAAAGTAAAGTATTATGATCAAAGTCAAATTACAAAAGGTAGAAGAGACATGTTAAGAAAGAACTATAAATGGTGGTAAGAACAGTGAAAAAATAGAAATACCCACAAAGAAGGATAAGCACAATTTCGGACAAACATCTTTTCATACGTTCAATTGGGTTTCTTAACCTTTTTTTAAAGGTTTGCCCATCAGCCCATATTTTGCAGACATGGCTTTGTCTAAGCATAATACAAACACAACTCATACCAAAATCTGTCAAACAATTCCAGTTTGTGTCCCAGTGATGTTAGACAAGTGGAATTTTAGACGCTAATTCTTGTAACTAAATCCATAGGCTTCTCATCTCAAGGTATAAATATTACAAAAGCCAGCTAAAAGCTCTTACCAGAAGACAGCCAACAATGGCACGGGAGATATGCTCAGATGTTAATGCAATAAACAGGCAGAACAACTGCAGATTTGTTTGCAATAAAAGCAGAGGGAAAGTTCTTCCAATACTAACTCTAAATATTACCAACCGCAGGAGAACAACACTGGGAAATTAAAGAATGTATTACTTTACAAATAGCACATCAAGATTATGCAAAACCCCAAAGATTTTCTAACTGTAGGAAATGTGTACTACCACCAAAATATAAATCCTTGAAAAACAAAGTATAGGACTATCCATTTATATTATCTGGTAATATAACCAATCAACAAGAAAGAACTGAACAGTGAATACTGCTTTCACGTACTAAGCATTCAGCTCAAGAAAACAGCACAAATAAGCTACATGTGGGTTAACAGGAAGTTTACCTAAATCCTCTGGTATCATTCCTGCTGCCACGGCAAAACATCTGCATAGTTGTCCAATGAAGCACTTAAATTTCACAATTGAGTTTGAAGAGTTAGAGAAGAGCCATACAAAAGAAAAAGTTCATACGACTACGAATATTTGACAAAATATATGAAGGACATAGCATGATATATGTTTAGATATCAGGCACAATCCTATGCATAATTGTAACATGATTAAGTTTTAAAAATTGAGAAATTGGAACAAAAATTGTGCTTAGCCAGAGCTCACTGGGAAAGAGCTTCAGTTGCAGTTGAATAGTAATCCCCTTTATGGAAGGACACAAGAAGGTTCATGCGTATTGGTATTCAAATACACAAATTAAACATCTGTCAGTCATAGTGAATCTAGAAACAAATACAAGCATTAAGATCGATTTTAAATTAAAGGTTCATGAATTCAACTATTGCTGCACCTGCATGCACCCCAACCACACACACACACAAAAAATAAATAAATAAAAAAAATAAAATAAACTGTTGATGTGTAAATCTGTAAGGGTACCTCTATTTAGGCCAATTTTGGCAGCATGTTGAACTAGAAAAAGATCTCTCCTTAGAATTTCAACCCTTCCCCACCACCTATATCTGACCAAGGAGTTCCCCCTAGGTGGCCACCACAATTATGTTTCCATAATAGGCTACATCGAAGGCAACGCACTTGGCAGCTCAAGGTTTTCTTAGATGTTATAAAGGTCCTCCAAAAATAATTGTATGCCTTTTTTGTGTGAATAAAATAGATTCTATGCTAAACCATTATTGGGCTTCAATTGGTTCATTGCATGCAACTGAAAAAGGGGTCCCTTGAATAAATATCATTGAACCTACCATCCCAACCACCCATCTTCCTAACACCACCCTAATCCCCAACAAGTCATCATGTTCCCCAACCCACCTTTTAAACTGATCATCCCTCCTCCAAACACCTCTTACCATACCTCTGAGAGCATACATACACGCATTACACTTATATGCCAGCACCTGACCTACATGCACACAATGCCAGCTCATCACTTACACAATCAATATGGCTATAAGAGTATCTAACCAGAGACCATATAGCCAACTCACCTTATATACACCACAACCGCCACACACCAGATGCATTATCAACGTGTAATTAGTCTAAGGCCTTAAAAAGCAGTTTTCTGGACCCTAATACCAAGTTCCACCCGCTTCAGCTAGTCTAAAATAACCAATTAGTATTGCAACTTGGCCAATACCAGGCTAGGTATATGCCCAGGCCTCATCAGTTGGCACGAGAAAAATTCCTCAAGTGCAGTCAAAATAAAAAGCAGCACCTCTTTTCCCTTTCCAAATTAGGCACACTGTCCACAACTCCACAATAGGGTTTCTGAAAGTCACCCAAGTCATGAATCTATGCCAGCAATTTTTTTTTTTTTTCTTTTGAAGAATCTATCTTGGAAGTCATAGATGATGTCCATGAAGCTATTGAGAAGAACACAGAAATCAAATAAAAAACTACCAGAACCAGGAATGGAATTTTGCAGATTCTGTGTTCCACAGCCATATAATCCATATTGGACCTCGAGCTTTAATGTTTTTTCCTCCTGCCACCAGGGAAAATATAGATAGGGTTTGTCCTCCCCCACTACTACAGGAGCCAAACCAAGGGTTAAAAACTTTTGTAGGTTTGGGTAGGAGACTCCCATTTCCTGGTCTAAACAACTGCATTGTATATAGGGGAGAAAAATAACATACTAAAAATGGCAGGTGGGTACACATGCTTGGTTTTCTTTTACAAGCATACCAACTTAAGTAATGAGAAGAATTTAGAAACATCTCCATAATTTCCTTCTCTAAACACTGAAAATTAATTCATTATGCAAGTACACAGATATACAATGTCATGAAAATTGACATGAGGTGAAAAAAGAAGACATACACATACTTGCTACTATGAATTGACAACCACAAACACTGTCAATGCCCCTCGATTCATTCTTAAAGATGATAGAAATTTTGGATTAAACATGTAAATAATGTGTGTACAGGTTACAAGAGAATGTCAAGTTTTTTTTTTTTTTTTTTTGGGGGTGGGTGGGTGTGGGGTGGTGTGGGACAGACATCCCAAATCCTCTCTACGAATCCTAACAGATATATTGACATTTCTAATAAACTAGCAAACAACATAATTATCACTAACAAAAATCCTTATCAGAAATATCTATTCTTTCCAACACTCCCCCTCAAATGAAGGAATATTACTCATTCCTCACTTAAATATCCAATCTGATACCAACTTTGATGGAGACAAAATTAGAACATCACTCCTTGCAATCTTCTAAGTATAAATTCAATTGATCCCGCCATCTCCTAATTCTGTCCTTGTGAAGTTCCTCTCAATCCACATGTACTTCATGCGATCATGTTAGATAAATGCCTCTCTACACCAATGGCTGACTTGCTATATGTATAAATATGAGTAGTAATTGGTGCAGTGAACATATCCGCCATAAACCTTAGCCTAATTACTTCAAGTACCCGGAGCTATGACCCAATGTCATCCTTGGCACTTCTACTAGTTATCATGTTTTGCTTTTCACTTCTCCATGTCACCATATTACCCCATCATTTGTACTATAGCCAGAGGTAAATTTTCAATTCGACACAATCACCAGCAACGCTACGTGCACAAACCCTAATGTATCAATCATCGGTCTTCTTGAAAAACAATAATCCAGCTGTGTTTCCTTCAAGTACTTCTAGATATGATTGACATCCGAATAAACTTTTGTTGAAGCATAAATTGCTTAGCCAACAACACAAGTAGCAGAGAGTTGACTGGTGTCAAAGATAGATAGGTTGGCCTTTCTAGATGTTTATATTTGTAGCTTTTAACTTCGTGATCAGTCCTAACCTCTTTGTTTTTCCAGTTTGGTAGTAATGGTTTATTGGCTGACTTCCACCCTAACTTCCCAGTTACCTCAAGCAAGTCAAGGATGTATTTCCTTTGTAAAATACAAAAAGCCAGTCTTGCTGTGTTCCATACTCAGAAAGCATTTCAACTCACCAAGCACTTTTACTACAAATTGAGACATGATCACCTTCAGGTTATCAATCTCAGCTGTGCCATCACCTGCAACATGATATCATTTTAACATACACTACAAGTCTAACTCTTTTCTCACTCTTACATCATAAAGAAAGTCAGTTTGTCCTTCATAATATCCTAATGGCAGCATGCTACAGAATTACTTAAGCCACAACCTTGGTTATTGTCTTAGAGCATATAGCAATAAGTTTAATTCATACAAATAACTCATCTCCCCTTTATATTCAAACCTTGATGTAGGCTGCATGTATATCTCTTCAAATTCTCCATTCAAGAATGCATATTTCATGTGACCTGATGAACCAGCCAAGCTAGACTAGTATCCAAAGAGCAAAAGCACCCAAATAGAGCTTGCACACATGTGCAACTGTCCCGACATAATCATCCTATAGATTGACTTATACCCTTTGAGATATATCTTTCTAAACATCCATCAGCTTTATACTTCACAACAGATACCCATTTTCACCCTACAGCTTTCTTCCATATAGGTAGCTTAATTAACAGCCACTCCTTTCCCATCAGTATTCATAGGATCAGCATTCAAGGATGATAAGTGGGCTATCTCTTGAATACTCGAGAGAGTCAAAACTTTGGGGTAGCATTTTTTTTTCATGAGGAGCAAGATCAAAGGACTGATTTTGCACACTTGTGTTAGGGTTGAGAACTGACTCTGAACATTTGTATTTGGAACATCCAAGGACGGATCATTTGGCATCCTAGGACTACTTAATGTAGGAAAAATCCCAATGACTCTCTCCACTTTAAGTCTTCCCTGAGATTGAGGCATTATAGAACTTTGCTACCCAGAATCTTCACCTTCCCTTGCAATACCCATTTGAACCCTTTGAAAATGGGTGAACTTTTAAGTGTCTGACACAGGTACAACAAGGAAAAATAATGATTTTAAGTAATGCAAGAAGCTCAAAACGTGCTCACCAGTGGATGGTGCTCAAACAAAGGAACAAGCTGAAGCTTGTAATACTTCTATGCACTCAAGTGTTTGAAGCAATAAAAAAGGGATATGGAAGTAAATGAACTTAGAGATATTGCATTAGATTCACATAAAAACTAGGTTTGAATTAAAATGGGTATTTAAACAATTCACAAATACTAAAATAGACTTCAGATTTAAAAGGATTCAATATCACCAAGGAAGTCCAATGATGAGTTTGCCACAATCAAAATGGATTGATAAGAACCTAGGGACTTACTTAAGAGGGACAAGTCAATAACCTTCAAGACTCGTGATAGAGCTCTTCATTACATAAAAATTATGAGAGACAATGATGATTGAAGTTCACAAAATGACTCCTAAAAATAAATCCTAGACATCTAGATGGCATAAAAGTAAATATCAGTTTTATAAACAAAATGCCAGTTCAGGGACCTGGTTAGATGGATGAGATGACCTATTTGTATGGATGTGTAAAACTACTAATTATCATCTTAACATTCAATGTTTCACGCATCCACTTGCCGGATTGGTTCTCTCACATGGCCAATTGGTCAAAGCTTGCTTCATGGAAGATCTGCTCAGTTGCTTCTCCATAGTCATTCAAAAAGGCTTTCCTTACATGCCACAATTGAGTTGCTCCAAGTCTTGACTGCTTTGTCGACTACTTCTTGGGCCTGGTATAACTTATGTCTCCTCAATCAGTGGCTCAATCGTTAATTGCATCAAGCAAAGAGTCTAAGCAACAAAACTCAAATCATAGAACATTAGGATGTGTGTTAAAATCAAAGTTAAATTCCCAGACCATCTCCCGTATCTCCTTAGTTCTTTCCTTAACGAATGTGTGTCGAACATGTGGCTCCATCGAGTTTATTAACCAGGTAATAATCATGGATTTTTTCATTTTCCACCTTTTATAGTTCTCAATAGTGGCAATGAAATCATAATTACATGAGTAAGGTGAATCTAGCTGTCCTTTTCCCCTAACCATAAGACTCACAGATTGGAACTGCTCACCAAGTTTACACTGCTCTATTTGTGTTGTTAATGTAAAAGGTGTTGATCTCCTATTGCACAACCGGTGTGGTGTAACAACTAGCCAAGATTGCAGGTGCTTATACAGAAAATATTTGCCACATAATTAAGTCTCATAAGTTGAAAAAATTACACGACAAACTTGATTCTGATGCATACATAAAATAATATGGACAATAGATAGTACAAATTCAACACTTATGAAGCTTAATAATTGCATATTAAAATATTCACTACAAATGTTGTGATATACTACAAAAGGCATACCACAGACATTTATAGGGTTTCTAGTTGATCGGAACATCTGCAGCTAATCATACATGTTAAAATACATAGTAGTTATCTAATAAAATTCCTTATGCACATGCAGAGTGCAGACAAATGACTCCTCAATATCAAAAGCCTGCACTCGTAAAACATAATATGCATCTGATATATCCACTCTTACATGATATGCACATACAAACAAATTAATTTTTGAATGTCGAAAGTTTGCACGCATAAAACATGATATGCGTCACATATATCCCCTCTTACATATCCTACTACAAATATACACACTTGAAAATAAATAAATAAATAAATAAAAGAAAGAAATCATGACTGAAAAATCATTCTTTCCACCAAAGGTTTTTGGTGTTACACCATGAAGAATTTGGATTACTCTCACAATAGACCATCCAGCCACACACCTTATGAGTTAGGACTTCAATAAGATTACTTATGGATTATGTGTAGGTACCTGCATGTGCATTTTCTTTCAATATATCCTATTGGCCCTTTGTAAGGACACACATCATGTAAGCTACTTGATTGTATTTAACATACATCTTAGTGACTTAAAAAAAAAAAACAGAGAGAGAGAGGAAATGTTATACTATATAAGCTGCAAAGAATATTTTCTCAACTCTTGCAATAGCAACATATTTGGCAAGATTACCATTTCACATGTATTTAATCTGTAAATAACAATTAATTATGGCTGGCTTGTCAAAAAAAAAAGATACCAAACCTTTGGATAATGAAAAATTGAGAGTTATCAGCATGGTAAATATACAGATTAAGATTACACGGTGGGAATAAATATGTATGTCCTATACTACAGATGAAAAGAGATATCAGTTTATTCGTATTCATCCTATGATTCACTCAAAATAGCATCATTATACGGATTAAGACTACATAGATGGGAAAAAATGCATATGTACTATTTACAACAGATGTAAAGAGAAAGGGAAGATAATAGTTTCCATTATCAGCTTATCCGTATTCATCCTATGATTCACTCAAAATAACATCATTATTTTAGATGCATTTTAAAGATCTCCATATCTGTTTTAGAGACTGTTTTCTATTTTTTGGTTAAACCGCAGAGATTATCTTGAAAAATGTAAATTTCAACAAACATCTAGTTTTCTTCATCATGCAAGTAGGTTATGGGTCTTAAATTCTCAATCTCACTAAACAAACAAAATAAAAAATATGGGAAAGAGCTCACCCAATATCCACGAGGAATTTCTTTACCACAAATCTGGACATTGTCAAGAGTACCTTTTCCATTGCAATTGGTACCATCATTGTTATTCAACAACATATCTGAAGGGCATAAATCATAAAAGTTCACAAGTATTTCTGCACTTCCCTTTCGGCACCTATAGCAAACAACTTAAAGGTTAGACTGGAGTTTAAGCAGCAACTGATGAAGCCATTGTCATATGGAAAAACATCCTCCAACCTGAGAGAGGGGTGATGTGCCACCAGAAGCTGCAGATATTTTATGAGTGAAGCACGAGTGTCTGACTTGATCATCTGCAAAATCCGAAATGTTTACAAGATGACATGCCGCATCCAGGAAAACAATAGACATTCACAACAGACCAACTAAGTTCTACCTTGTGTTCAAAAATGATGTTGAAGGCAGTGCTTGTGGCCTCTTCAACATCTATACAGCACGAGCAATCTTTCACAAGTCAAATATACCAGATTAAATGGAATTTATAGAAACTTTTAAAAGAATAACTATGGGGAGCACATTACTTGGACCACCTGCTCAGGGTCTGTTGCATTGGATGGGAGATGATCATTCTCAAATTTTTCATCATCCAAACTGTATGAACTGCACAGGAAAAAGACAAGCCGACATCAGAAGCTGTAAAAAATATGCAGCCATAAGGCATAGCAAGCAGTAGGCAATCCTTCATATCACATTAACTAAGATATGTACAATAAATAAAAGCAAGCACTTTCTATATATTCCACGCACTGACACCCACTGGTATGCTTTCAGTTCCTTCCAGTAACTACACCTGAGTACTTGTGGCAACAGATCTGATTCATGTTAATTATCAGTGGTTCCACTTGTAATTTATAATTGATAAATAGGTTTTCAACATGTCTTTCCAAATAAAGTAGCTAAGCTGGCACAGGGATGAAACATATAAATGTTAAAAAAGAGTGCCAGCTCATTATGCAGAGCAGTTTCAACATTTAAAAAGAAAGAGTAATTAATCAACCAGAAAACATCTATGATAAGTTTAGCTGCTTGATGGTTGAGCAGCTCATAATGCAGATGCTTGGCCAACACTCCCTCCCTCTTAATGAAATAAGACCATCCTTTCCACAGTAAACATAACTTAATCCTCCTGTTTTGCTAGAGATATAATGTAAGTATGCTCGAGTTAAACAGATGAGCCATCATAGTCTATGTATAAGAATCAGAAAAAGGAGTGGTGACCAATACCATCAAAACCTGCTGCTACAATTATCATTCAAAAGGAGATATCATGGACTACTGTAATAATGCAACTTTTAGACGTTATGAACAGACTGCCTTAGTATGAATACCCTTTAATAATGTCAAAGTATCATGGATCTTATTTCGTAGTATGAATACCCTTTAATAATGTCAAAGTATCATGGATCTTATTTCGTCACTTAGATTATCCTGGGAGCCCATTAATTTCAGTGTCTGTATTCACACAACCATGAAGAGTTGGGTTGTATAATTTCTAACTCGGGAGTATGACATAACCTTCTTTAATACATGGATGGATTCTTGCAAGAATATAGTTGATGTTCAACATATCTGTCTAATTTTGTCCCTGAATCCAGTAAGATGAGTTATTTTCATTTATAGATTACATAATGACATAGTAAAATGGGCAAAGTTCGATTGTGACCTTGCCACCTGAAGTGAATGAACCAAGAAATTTTAACTTGAGAGCTCCCATAGGATACTCGATCTTTGTTCAAATTTCTGTCAACTGGTAGGAGAGGTGGAAGAGAAAATCAAAGCCCTTCCACCATTTTGAGCTTCTAGAACCATATCACTGAGCCATGAGACCATTGGCCTTATAATATACACACTACAAGATTTCAATTTATGATTACAATTCTCCCCCCTCCCAGGATGGCAGGCTATCCAGTATAATTTGAATCAGATATAGAGTTAAATTACATTGACAGTCTAACATTCAAATCCTGTCTTAATCCCAATGATCCATGATTGTATTATGATATGGAAATAAACCTTAACCATGTACAGAAAGTAACATTAAGTTTTGCCCCCATTGGATCCTTACAAGTACAAAATTAATTAATAACAGTACCAAATTAAAAGTAAGAGATTTAATATCTGTATACAATCTTTTTCTTTACTTTCTGCATAGGACCAAATGATACCACAATATGCAGCACAACTTAAATAGATATGGTACCAGGATAAAGAAGGCACCAAGGGAAAAGAACATTGGCCAGAATAATACATCTAATTTGTTGAAGGGTGTGAATTTCTAGATTTGGAGTCTTCAGTAACCTGCTCTTGAAGCTGGAATAAGTTACTAAATCTTAGGAGCCTAGCAAACAACATTTTTTAATGGGAAGTAAGCAATGACAATAAGATATGTTTGGGTATGGTTTTTGGCTACCATCCAGTCCCCTACCTCATAGCATCCTTGACCTTGAGATTCCCGTGTAGGACTAGACAGTGCTCAATCATCAAAGGGGATCCATGGACACTTCCTAGGAAGACTTTCTAGAGGGCAGTAGATACACCACAGTTGAAGCCAGTTCCACCTAACAGTGATAATCCAATACTTATAGCCATGGCTAATGAGATATTTACCGTCAAGAGTATATTGAACAAACTGAAACGCCGAGGAACGAAGTGATATGGTGTTACACCTAGGTTTCTCAACTAGTGTAAAGACATTAACTTCTTATTGAATTAGCACTAAAAGATGGGAACTTTATTGATTGATGGAAGATAAAGAAACAAAAGTTGGCAAAGTTGGCAACTCCAAGAGCAAAATCTGCTCCCAACTCTCACTCCCTAAGAGAATAAAAATACGAAAACGAATATTTCCCACTATCTGAACTTTTTCTCTCCTAAGGCCTATTTATAGGCCAGCAAAGGACAAGGACTGCAATACAAACAAACGCTTAGCTACTAAGGCTAACTATTTGACTAAAGCTACCTAAACTAAAGTAGCAGTCAAACGAATACATTGCTCAGAAATGTCCATTAAAAGGCACTGTAGCAGCAAGGAGTCCATATGTTCTCTACTAACATCAACTTACTGACAAATCTAGATACAACAGAAACTCCGCGATGGGCTTGTGTTAAACACCTGCTCAGCAATTTCCACAAAAGACAACTGAACGAGTAATCGCCTGATAACTTACCTCTGCAATTGCCAAAATGTATTTTATCATTAATTTCAACAGGCAATCATGTCACGGTTGATCTACCAGATCAATATCAAACATGTACCGTGATATGAAACAGAAGAATTTTAAAGATGAAAAATAAATATTTTAATTGTTTTCTTGTAAAAAAAAAGTACCAAGCCCTAATACCTTCAACAAAGAAGGTCCATGAGCAATACACTCATCCTAACACACACATAAGCAATCTTGGTCATTCTCTCTATCTTAATTCATGAAAATCACAAACTTCCCCTATTGATAGACTTTTCTAAAACTCAAGCACCCTTCCACACCTACAACACTAACCCCTATGTACAGTACAAAAACAAATGAAAGGGTTTACCAATTACCACCCCCTTAAGAAGGTCCTTGTCCTCAAGGACCAAGTAGAGAAACACCTACCGGCTACAGCTATCCAACACCAACAATATTAAAGTAATTTGTGAATGAGAAAGTATTTTGCTCACACTCACCAGTGCACAACCGCGAGATCAGTAGTGAGGAAGTTGGGTAAAGTCACTGGAAAGTCAGCCATTGACTATATGGAAAGCACTCACAAGCAAAATTCGATGTTAAGCATGTCCTTCTAATCTTAAAACGATGAAAGCAGGAGCACAGAGAAAAGCCGACGAAGAATTAGATGAAATAGTAAGGCTGCTGCAGCTTGACAAAACCAAATTTGGGACACTTTCGTTTTGGAGATTTCTCTGCCACCTTTCCATACAACCAAGCCCCAAAAGGCTGTCCACCACTTCTTTGTTGGTCCAAACTGTGAGTACGTTATTGCCTATGCATTTAGAAGAGCTGACAACATGAGCAGTAAAAGATACCTTGTCACTACAGCCAACATTTGAGCTAATGGAAGCATTGTTTTCTGGAGCATTATGTCAAAAACCCGTTGAACTCTGACAAAAACCTGCAATTGAACAATAGAAAATAGAACGACTAACTTGATGAACTGAGGCAGCTTGACATGAAGTATATCAGCAACTTCTAGATCTGTATGCACTTGGCCATGATGATTGCTAGAAAAGTCACCGAACACCTCAGAAAACTTGCCAGATTTTCATCAACAAATGTAACAGTATGGCAAACTAGATCGCAAGTTGCAACCTAAATCTCACACATGATCTCTTGTACTATTCATAGATGCAAACGAATCAACATTAGTCACCTTAAAATCTTATTTGTTCAACTCTCCATAAATCACATCGACAGTCCCACCATTCTTCCATATAGGAAGTAGATGCAAGACTGTCAATGATTCTTGATCTTTCCTTCAGACAATTAGTAGCCACACCATCCAGTCCCAAAAAATCAATATCAAATGTCTGCAGTAACAGCAGTTTCTCAATGGAAAAAAACCCTAGGTGCTCGCCTTCAAGTTGTTTCTTCCAACAATCCAATAAGATGTCATGAAGCACCGATTGCACAGACACTGCAGTTTGCTTCGCTCTTGAACAATGCTTCACCATTATTTCATATCACTGGCAAAAATCTCTGAAATAAGTCGCAACCGTCGACATACTCACAACACAAAGTCAAAATAAATCACCAAAGAGTTTCCCACAAAATTGTCAAGAATTTCCCACAAACAGCCCACATTAATATGAACCAGAATAATTGTAAAGATGAAAACTAAATTTTTTTTAATTGATTTATCATAGAAAAAGTGTAAACCCTAATAACTTCAATGAAAAAGGTCCCTAAGCAACATGCTCATCCTAAAACACACATGAGCAATCTTGCTCATTCTCTCTATCTTACTTCAATAAAATCACTAACTTTCTACTAACTTCCTTCCCTCTTATATAGGCTTTTCTAAAACTCACACCCCACCCTACAACACTCACCCACACGTGTAGTACAAAAACATATGATAGGATTGTATCATACTGCATGTGATCTATGAGATCTTGCTTGAACTTTAGTGCGAACACAGTCGCAAGGATTAAGTGATTACAAAATTGTATTGCAACTAACATGACGAGATTCACCACGAGATTTCCAGTGAAGACAAATTGAAACATTGATGCCAATTGAAATGATGATGACGACCAGAATTAATATGCTAACAAGGTTCAGTAGTGTGAGTTGGAAGAAATTCTCCTTCCTCGGTTGCCAATGGAAAGTAAACTAGTATTTGCTCAATAGAATCCCATCAAGTATTCGATGTCATCACAAATGTGTAACTTTTCTGCATTGAAACATATTCCATTGGTCATAAGTCAAAGAGAATGCAGAGATCAATACGCCATCTCCAACGAGATGCAACCATAGACAATGCCAATTGTTACACCAAGGGTTCTCAATTAGGGTAAAGATAGAACTTTTTATTGAATTAGGACTAAGAGATGGAAACTTTATTGATTGATAGAACAGAAAGAAACAAAAGTTGACAGCCCTGAGAGTAAAATCTCCTCAAACTCTCGCTGTCTAAGAGAAGAGAACTACAACTTAATATTTCCTACTAACTGATCTTCTTTAGGCCAGCTAAGGACAAGGACTAACAATACAAACAAAAGCTTAACTATTAAGGCTAGCTATTCAACTGGAGCTATCAAACTATCATAGGGTCATAACATATGAGATAGGGAGATCTTATGCAACACAATTATACCTTAAGACTCCTGTATATTTGGGTTAGCTTGGCAACTTTACACTCTTGATAAATTGGCAAAACAATACTACCCAATTTTGCCTTTCGGTACAACAGTTCTCCAAAGGGCCATAGCCTCCTCTTTTACAGCTACTCATACTCCTGGAAGGACCAGACCATACTCATCAATGACCTCAATTGCCCATCGACATACAAGCAATGCACTGGAACAACTGATGGACGCCTTGCTAATGCAAGATTCAAGTCTGCAGTAATCTCCACATGAGGCACTTGCTGCAGCATCCAACTCTTTGTGGCAAGAACATAACTCATCTCATCTAGCACTGATATGGAATTATACTCAAGCCATGGCTAGATATACAATCTTGGGCCAAAGCTAAAGCATCTTAAACTTTGCTTTGCACTAGTTTCTTGTTCCAGTGGCATAGTCAAAACATGGAATGTAACTTCCTCTATTGCAGATGTGCAGTATCCATTTTTGACATCTAGCATTTTGTTCGAGGGATGGCTGTTTTTATATTCTAATGTAAGGCACACTTGCAATACAAGTGCATAAATGAAAACTGTTTATTGTGTTCCAAAATTTGATACAAAAATGATATCGTTGAAATAACTTCTTATGCAAACACCAAGCCCAAAACCCATCTACCCACCCCCACCTCCCCTCTTCAAAAATTTAAAAAAAAAAAAAGGGGGAGAAAGAAAGAAAGAAATATACAATGGAGAACTAGGGGGCATACAAGTTCAGATGTGGTATATAATTTGGGGTTAAAGTGGTAATCCTAATCTCATGAAAATAAGATTAATATAGTAAATTTAGGTGTTACACCAATAAAGCCCAATCCCCCTTATGGATGTACATTTCCCTCAAGAAGAAGGATAAATATTGACTGACATTATCATTTGGAAAATTTAAATATGAAGTCAGCTGACAGTAGTCACAGTACATAGAATTGAACATAGGCATCCCACTTCGATACCATGTCAGACTTATATCCAAAACCAATTGATCTAAGAACTAGTTATCATATTTTTGCTTCAAAACCATGTTTAGGCTGCAAATGCAGGTGCCTGATTCCAGAAAGCCCCATAGCAGTGTAAGTGTTGAAAGATGTTCTTTGCAGGAACTGGTTGCAGCATATGCAGCAAGAATAATAACATCAGTGTAACAAAATGGTGGAGAAACTTCATACCTGCCTATTTGCTTGTTAATCCAATTGAGCAACCTTTCAGCTGTCCGTCCATCATCAATTGCACGTATATCACTTTTCTCTTGTTTTGGTTCCCAGCCAGCCCCTACGAATTTGGACGAAGGCCCCCAAAAGAGCATAGGATAATGACCAACGGAAAACTTATCACACAATTTATTATTTACCTGTACTGGCAAACAAGGAATAAACACTGAGAGGCAAAACATAAATTGTTAGACAGGATGGTAAGAGACCATGTAAACAGACTCATAATTTTGCTGTAAGTGAACTATGCATGGTGTTAATTATATCTCATCATACAATACAACAGTCCCCAACACCAGTCTAATTGAAGAATTAGGATTATCCAAATACACTTCCAACTTATACAAAACACAGTTGCTATTATTAATAGGCCTTAAAGCATGTATATATAAAAATCTATATATAATTGCCTTGCATCAACATACACCAAATGCCAGTACCATGCATATTGAGGGAGCCTTTGCCAACCTCTTTAACTCGACTAAACTGAAGTTACAAGTATTCAGAATTAACAGTTTGAATTCCTTAACATGAAATTGTAAGATTGTTTGATTTCAAAGATGAATAAAACAAAATCAATTAAATCAACTCCAGGAAAAAGATGCTAAATCATGTCAGCCACTGATTAAAAAAAGCCCAGCTTACCAATGGATGCTTTAAAACACAGTTATCGAGTTATCCTTGAAACAAATAATTTACAATTCATCAACTATGATGTTAACATGGGAGGCATATGTAGAGTAATAATGAGGCAGCTCACTAATTTTATACAATGTGCAGTAAAAACCATGTTGCAATTGGGAAATAAGTTATTCAGTTTATAGCAAAGCTAATAAAATCTCCATATAATGTTTGCAACATCAGAATGCTATATCTTTATGCTAATGTTAATGCTATCCCGATTGGATCAATTAAGAATCTAATAGCTCTACCATGAAACCACTAAGTACCTTGAGAGCACAATCGACCCTTGTCATCAATATAATCCCAGGATGCACTGCATCAGGCCCATTAAAAAGCTTTGCAACCTTCTCATATTGAGGCTGCAGAATAAAGATGAAAAAGCACCAGAATCATTATAAAATCAAATTCATCGGAGATGTCAGCCATGAGATATAGCATGCCTTACCTTATAGTTTCTACAAGCAGGACACCTGCAAAAGAATCAATTACAAGAAAAAAAGATTCAAAGGTCAACAAGAATACTTTCAGAACTATCTCATGAAATAAGGAAATCATATAGATACTAACAGAACGCAGAAGCATGATAGCAGCAGTAAAAATCACTTCTCGCATCTCATCATCACCACTAAAATGCAAAAATCTTCATTTTTTTTTCCTCAAAAGGTCTTCTCCAGATTTTCAAAGATGAAATACATTAATCAGTTTTCTACATAGACATCAACTACACCATTGGCCACTAACACACACTATGACCTCCCAACACCATCTGCTGTCAACTGCCATTATTTCTCTTAATTACCACATAATATCAAACTATAAGCACACAAAACTTTAGCAACTATTCAAAAGCAAAAGGAAAATCTTTTACAAAAAGCAAACAAACTCAAACTTACTTCCTACCCACACACGTAGAATCAATATACAAAACACCACACCTTAATACATTAGGCATCTACCTTACTAAGCAAACCATAGCATTACCATCCATTATGTGTATGTGCCTCTCAATACGACCAGAGAGGGAAAGAGCAGTAATCTTCAATTTGCCATATTTGGAGAACATAGATATAGATTGTCCCATGAGATAAAGGATTGATAAGTTGTCGTTCACCATGCAATTGCAATAAAGAGACTTCAATTTCCCTCTAAGACTAAAACAATAAACTTTTTTCTTTTTTATTGGCATTGGGAGTCGGGGAAATAAAGGGGCACACAGCTGCAATATAACTGGTTACCTCCAAGCACATGAACCACCCTATAAGATCCACACATCAGTTTATATAGCTTCACTATGTAGGTTCCTCCAATAAGTATTTTTAGTGAGATTTGAACTCAAGCCCTCATGCAAGTTATCATAAGAGTTTTTAGAGCCTTAACCACTAAGCCAACCACCTTTAAGTCTAAAGCAATAGTCTTGTAATCTCAAGGGAGCAAAGTATTAGGAACACAATGGAATCTTTTATTAAGATAACAGCTAATAAAGCAACGCACGTGTTGGTTTAAACTCCTATTGGAAAATATCTGTTATAATCAGTAATCTGTTTCAGCCTACAGCCAGAGTATTCACTTATCACCATAGACCAACGATTTATACAGTTAAAAACTGTGCATCTACATGGCTGGAATCAAGAACTCGGCCTAGGAAATGTTAACAAATCCGGAAGCAATTCATGCAAGAACCAAAATTTACAGAACCCCAAACATAATAACATATCCACAGCCAGCATAACTCCTCAGGCTAACACTCGTTCACTTCAGTTAGTTTTTTGGCTAATGATATAAACTGTGATCGGATTATACAATGTCAGCCCAATGCATAGTGATTCGCTTTCCTGTCTCATTAAAAGTATCTACTTCATTTCAAAACACACGATCTTCAAACTTTAAAGTAAACATATAAACAAATAAACGATCTGACTTTGCAGTAAAGAGAAAGTAAAAATATTTACGATAGCATCGCGACATTAGAAAAATAAAATAAATAAATAAATAAGAAGCCGAAAGAGTAGGAATACCAGTGGGCGAAAAATTCGACGACAGCGTAGGTGGCAGGAGTGTCTCTAAGAGCGGCATCGAAAGTGGTTGCGTTCAACTCAACGCCGTAATCGCTGACGGCGGCTTTCTGGTTGTTGTCAGTACGGCTGGAAGAATAGAACGCGATCCAACATTGACCGAGCTTACTAGAAACAGAAAAAGAAACAAAAACGGGTTCGGAGATAATCCAGACAAGGGAATCTTATGTAAGAGACTCATCTCCGACCGCTGGGCGTCGTGTGGTGTGGTGTCGTGTCTTGTCTCTTCTAAGCTGCCCCGCCTGGACTAGGTGCTGCGGTATTTTGTTCTTGGGGATCTTGGCTCTTTGCTTTCCCTATTTAATAAATTTTTACTCCACCGAAGGCAGTTTCGCTTAAGGCTTTGCTTTTTTAAAACAGAAGTCGAGCCAGCTGAGTCCGAAGGCCAAAACGAGCCGGGCTCAAGTTTTAATTTTGGTTAGTGAATTAGCTCGTGGATAAATGAGTTTAGATTCCGTAAATAAGTTTATAATTAAACTCATTAACAAGATTATTAATAAACTTATTAGCAGATTTATAAATTTTATATATGAAGTATATAATAAAAGTAATAAAAACTAATTTCTATTTAATAAATGTGTGTTATATATTATAATAATATTTATATATTATAATTTAGGTTTTAAATAATGAAAAATAGGCTATTAAATGAGTCAGCTAGGACACAAATTTCAAGCTCGATAAAAGTTCGTTAAGCTTGATAAAAAGCTCGATTCAACTCGAGCTCGTTTTATAAACGAGTCGAGTTTGACCTCAAAATTAAGCTTATTTAGCTAAACGAACTGAGCCTAAATCTCAATTTCAAACTCGTTAAAAAGCTAGCTTGAGTCAAGCTTACTAAATTTTTAAATGAGTCAAGCTCAAGTCTTTAAAAACTTGGCTCAACTCGGCTTGGCTTGTTTGTAGCCCTAATACATAGTGATTGACTCCAAATTGGGAAAAAGGAAAATAATATTTAATTTTAAAAAATTACAAAAATACCACCGAAATTAAAATAATCTCATATTTAAGCAATATGATCTCGTCTCTCCGTCTCTTCGTCTCTTGAAGAAACGCGATCGACAACTTATTACAAGAGATGAGATTAATGACCATATGACCTTGTTCTTATTCTTGTTCTTCCCCATTCGAATGCCCCAAGTTTTCCCCCTAAATTACCTACTTTGAATTAACCCTAACCCTAATTTCGTCCATTGAAGCTCTGATTTTAATCATTTTTGCTCGTTTTGTTTGTCAATTTGATCACCAGGCGTTGGATCAATCATCAATTCATGCAACAATCAACCAATTCATCCAAAAATCAATAAGGATACGTGGAACTCTAAACTCGAAAAGTAAGCTTCTTAATTTTCACTTAATTTTTTCACGTTTTTTGATGTTGCAATGTAGAATTTTGGGTGTTTTTATATTGTTGATTTTTTTTTTCATATGTTGAAGTACATTGTATGTTATTTGTCACATGAGTTGTATTGTGGAGTGGTAATGCAATTTTGATCTTTATTGTATGTGTTACTGATGATGCGTTGTGGACATTATATGATGTAATGTTGATGTTACTATATACTTTTATAATTTGTGAATCAAATTGTGAAATCATGTATCATTATATGTCTTACACCTTGATCATGTTTAGTGATGTTAGAACTCACTTCAATGAAATATTTTGATAAGACATGGGATAGATATGATGGCATCAGTAAATGTGTTCGATATTGGGGGAGTGCAATTCATAAGTTATGATCATATTTCATGAATTCAACCTATGTTTTATGAGCTGTAGGGTAAGTGGGGAAATAGATAAGGCCAACTTTATATGATATTCTCATGGTAACATTGTAGAAGGGAACTCTATGTATGAGCAAATACTTGATACCATTTGCAGTAGACTTAAGGTAAATAAGTGTGCACATCGGGTTGAGTTGTATCATAGGATAGTTATTGGAGATAGAATGCTATGCTATGATATTATTCCAGTGACCGATGATAATGCTCCATAGGAGATGTTGGTGTACACAAAAAGGTCGGTGGCTATATATATCCAGATATTTGAAAAAGAATTACTACAAGCACCTGTGGGCGCCATAAGCATTGATGGAAATTTTGGCAGCTTAGGGTTGGGAGATTCGAACTCCACTTTAAATCAGACAACAGTGGACCCATAGGTTCATATGAATAACTTTGAGATGGGTGCACCTAACTAGAGTTGTGGTCAAGAGACTGATGCGGTACAAGACTCATTAGTAAGAGAATGCAATGATGACCATGATGATGATAAAAAAGATTATATGGCAGGTTTATCTCAACAAGTAATTGCTACCGATGTATAACCTAGAGGTAATGACTGGCACTATTTCATGGCTCCTATAGATGTTGATGCAGTAGGAGCTCAATACTAGTACCTTTTTTACTACTAATGTAGGTAGTGTATATGTTGCATTTAATGATGAGTAGAAAATGAGTGTTGGAAATTGGAGCTTCAATGATGAATTCAAGGTTAGGATGCAGTTCTACACTAAAGACCATCTTACAAGGGCTATCAAAATGTAGCACATATCAAACCATTACAATTTTAAGGTGCTGGACTCGGATCCAAAGTCATGGGAATTAAGTGCACCGATACCCACAATAAAGGTTGTAAGTGAAGACTTAAAGGTAGCTATAAGAAACATGGTGGGTGGTTTCACATCACCAAATATGAAGGATCCCACACATGTTTAGATGAAATCACTGAAAATGATCATTCTCAGTTGGACTCCACCAGCATGTCAAGGCGCATTACAATGGAGATTCGTAATTCTCTAGATGTGAGGGGAAAATAATCTCCAATTGACTATCTTAAAAGAATTTGGGTATAATGGTCACATTAAGAGAATTCGTGAGGCGAAGCGAAAAGCTATTGAGCAGGTGTATGGAAGTCAAGAGGATTCATATGTGGAGCTCTCGCATCTATTTAATGCGATAGCAGAAGCAAATCCAAGAATAAAGTTTGAATGGAGAATTATTAAATCAAATACTGCAAAACATGTCTTCCTTAACAAGCTCTTTTGGACATTTAGTCCATGCACTAAAGCGTTTCAGCATTGCAAGTATGTTCTTGACACATGATTGAATTTAGTTATGAAAGCTTGTTAGTAATGAACTAATTTATATATGTTAATTCTTTACAGATCCATTATCACAATTAATGGTACCTTCTTGTATGGAAAATATAAGCATAAACTGCTTATCGCAGTGGTAGTAGATAAGGTAAACCATATAGGGAGGGGCGTGGGTGGGGACTGAATAAGGAGCGAGGGCGAAGCCGATACAAAGCTATAGATGTCAGAGACAGGTCTTTGCCCCCGCATATACACCATGATGGGCTTGGCCCTTCACATATTCAGCATGATTTATTTGGTCCATCATCATCATCATATACTCATCTACTAAATACCTTGATGCCAAACATCTTATATCTTGTTCATACCTCGAGAGCTCTACATAAGAGGTAACTGTCACCACCATATGATACAAGAAAAGGACTCATCTAGGTGGATCCAGACCTTATCTCATTTCACCAGTGCAATGTTGGTCATAGGGATGGGGATGCCACACTCACACAAGTTGATCCATCTATGGAGCATCCCCAATAAAGTCTGCATCAACATATGCCATTCCTTCATACTTTTATCAGGTAGAGACAAGAGAGACAAAGCATGCAGGATTAGAATATATTTCATTTATATTTATGTTTTACGATGATGGTATGTATTATTGTATATACATTTGATGTAATTAATTGAACAATATTGCAACTATTTTCATATTATGTTTTATGAGTTTTCCCTTATGTTGGTTATGAAGGGTTTTGGAATACCGCTGTGATTGGATGGATTAGGGTTGGTTGGATAATGTTGTTTCAAAGTTATTTCTCTGTGGTGGATTATGATTTATATAGCTGATTGTACACGATTATAACATGTTACAATTGTTTCTATTGACTAATTAATAAGAATGAAATATGAAACGATTTGACAAGTTACAATTGTTTCTATTTAATGTAATAGAGAGTAAAATATGAAATTCAAGGGGGGTAGGGATATGATAGTGCTAACCTTATCTCTTTAAAAGACGAGTTTAGCCTAATTTATAGTTTATTGTTATCGTTGTTAAACAAATTTTAGATTTTAAAATCATTAAATTAAATTTTGAAAATAGCTGGATTTACAATAGAATAATAAAACTTCTGCAAAAGATTTCAAAGGCTACTACCATGAGTAGATCAATACATATAATAAGTACCATACCATCAGATATCTCAAAATAAGAGTATGGAGTATGTCATTATAAAACCATAGGCTCACAGATAGGCCTTCATCAAAATAAGTTTATGATCAAATCTAGATAAGACAAAATAAGTCCAGCGATCCTAGTTGCCCCACTTGTCGATAACTCCTTGAAATCCATGCCATACACTATATAATCATAAGTATCATCGGATTATTAGCAACTGAAAAAAAATGAATGAGCCAAAGCCTAGTACGACAGCAATACAAGCATACATGATATGGGCACATGCACCTATTCTAAGTACAATACAACAACCAACAATTTATATCTTTAAATTAAAGTACAACAAACAATAATGAAGCACTAACGCTACAGCAACATGCTAGGAACTTGGGGTTCCCGAGTAGTAGCAACTGCTCAATGGGTTAATATAGGTAGTCTGAATACTTATATCTTCTACATCTACAAGTAACAGCCTTTTCTATGGGTCATAGTCGTTACATGTCCCTACCTATCTCATTCCATAATATAGTTCAGCTTAATCAGTACCCATAGTCGTAAACCATACTATACTACTTCTCTCAGATCTAGGTAGTTATCTTGATACCGTTGAAATTAGTTTTACACCAGAAAATTCTAGGTATGGGGCCTATCTTATTAAAATCAATGGTTTCCACTTAAAATTCTTTAATCAAAAGTCCTTTTTTTATGCTCAAAATCTATAAAGTAAGATATTTACATGTTATTTTAATATTTACAAATAATGAGGTCAGTTTCACATTTATAAGATATATGATCAGCCACCAGTGATAGCTTAAAGGCCTAACTATCATACCGACACCACTTAGTAAGGTTATCAGCCCTCAAACTGAGTTAGATGACCACTCATAAGCAATAGACAATTATTAAGGTCATTTTTAAGTATTAATTCATTTAAGAAATTTATCATAGCACGCAATACGCAAATCACTATGTAACTAGTATATTATATTTGTTCTGGCTAAAGTCAGAGGATGGTTTATAAGCTATCCAATGGTTTATTCAAGAAAATTTAACTCAATCATTAACCATACTCGATTAACCATATAAGATATAGTCATGATATAAGACTTTAGGGAAAATTCAAATTGATTTCACTTAATGCAATAATTTACAAATCTAGGAAATTCGAACTTAGGGAAATTAACTAAGTCTATTTTATAAATTCATATTAAGCCTAATTATTTCATTTAGGTCAAATTTAATTATTAAGTCTACTTTATTAACTCATTAGTCCAAAATATTATAATTCAGTTTAACAATTTGCATTTATACCATTTTAACATATTAACTACTAATTTTAATTATTTCAATTATATTTTACCAAAATATTTACATAAACTTGAGAAATAGACATATTATTTATTTTCCATTGTTTATTATATATTTCAATTTTTATTTTTATTTTTATTTTTATTTTTATTTTTATTTTTATTTTTATCTATTTATTATTTTTATTTTAAAAATATATAATTTTAGTATTTTTCCAGGGAGATCTGTAAACCCCGAGATTATATTTCATACAGATAGAAGTAGATAGAAATATAAAAATAAGAAATAGAATGTTAATATAGGACTCAACCAAGACTCTAGAATAAAATTACAAATAGTAATGAGCCTATATGTAGATTTAAACCCTAAAATAAAGTTTTCTAGATAATATTAAATACTACTAATAAGATTTTATAGTGGGTATCGAAAACTCAAGATGTAAGAATAATTTAGTTAAGATTTTAAATATGATAAAGAATAATCAATCAAATACGCTTATAGTTAGGAAACGATAATCATTGGATAAACCATTAAGATTATATCATAATAAAAAAAAAAAAAACAAAAACAAATCCATAACTCACAATATAGATTCCAAATAAATATTTAGATCACACCATTGTTTTAATTAGAGTATTCTTAAGCTATTAGAGCCTAAAACAAAAATTGACCTATTAAGCTTAGAAAATCCTAATCAAATAAGATAAAACTCTAAAAATAATTTATCACATAAACTTTAAACCAAATGAACACAATAATGATCTAGAAAATTTGTAGAACTCTAAATAATTTTTTTTAAGATAAAACTCCAAAATTTTCATATTTGCACCCATTTAGCTTAATAAACTATTATAAAATTAAGATAATTTAAATTAAATATTATTAATAATAATCTACTTAGTTTTCGTGCAAATTGGGCAAATGTGGCTAAAATTTTCTCAATTTTTCCCCAGTTGAAATTAGTGCAACTTGGGTCAGTAATGCAACTAAGAGTCAAGAAAAATCAAAGGAAAACTAATTAGAATTCTCCAACTCAACCAAGCTCATTAAATGCATATGCGTTGCCTTTCGCTGGAAATAATAAATTGATAACTCTCCTTCCTTCTCTATAACCCCTAATGAACATAAGAACAAAGTTTTTCTATACACAAAAACAGCCAACCACAATAAAAACAAATAAAAACCGTGACCAAAAACACATAAACACAACTTTAAAACATAATCCATTAAAACACCAAACCAAGCTATGAAGAAAAAATAACCAAGGGAATGGAGCAACCCAAGGTAAGAAAAGTTCGTTTTAAGGAGTTTAACATTAAAGCATTGTCTTAGATCATGTTTCTATTATAGGATCGGTTCAAGCTGTGGGAAAGTTTTAGAATCACCAAACAATCCTCAAACAAGGTAAGTTTCATTAAAAACCTAGTTACACTCTTAAATATCATAACGTAAAGATTATATCATGTTAATGTATCATGATGTTATATGTATATATAAATATGTAAAAATACTTAGGGACGCTCTAAGAATGCTTAGAAGTAGATTTGATAAACATATGTATTGAGAAAAATAAGTACGAACGGAAGAAAAATTGGAGAAGATGATGAATAGTGGCCATGCCGTCTCTACACCAGCAACTTATTCGCTCAATGCCGTGGCGTACACGGTTAGCTCGGTGGTGTTGAGACAGCTTACACTGGAACAGAAGCTACATAAATTTTTATTTTTTTACGTAAAATGAACAAACGCCGACCAATTTGAATTCTATGCTAGCAGCATAGAAGCCGGTGTATGTGATAAAGGTGGCGGCTTGCAACCAGCATACTCTGACATAAAATAACCTATAAAACATAAGAATGCCGGCATCTAGGTTTCAACGCCAGCGGTGTTGGAGCTGGCGTATACGCATAATTCCCCTACATAAAGTCTATTTTATGTAAGCAGATTATATATATATATATATAATAATATATATACTATATATGTATAAAAACAGAAACAGATTTTCTACTAAGTAGATGAATAAATACAAAATATTTAAAAATATAATAATATTTGAGGATATTAAACCTTAAAAACTATAGAAAAATATTAGTGTTATTAGCAACTATAATAGTTAAATATTTGTTTATATATATAAATACATAAGAATAGAATCTAAATAAGCTAAAATTATGAATAATGTGATATCTAAAATTGATAAAATAATTATATGAAGTAGATTAAGAGAAACACGACGAAAGTAAATAATAAGAAATAAATACTAGTTACTATAATTTGTTAACTAAAAGAACGATATAAAGATAGCGATAATAGTAAAGATAAAATATTAATCTACTGAATATAAATTCTACGATTACCCAATAAAAATACATAAATAACAAACAAGATCAAGAGAAGTAAAATGAAAATAAATATTAAATAATAATTGATTATCCTAAAACCATTAAAGGAACAAATGGTAATAAAAATAAAACGAAATACCAATATAGAACACTTAGATAGTCGTAGAAGTTCAGTTATATAATTTATACTTTATTGATGAATAATTTTATTCATCTAGTGACTTTGATACTATAGAGGATTTTCCAGTTGATTATTACGACTAGCCAATATAAGCAGGTGAGTAACTCAGTTGTATTATACTGTTTGTGCTTGTAATTAGTTGAATATGTAATGAAAATAATAATATGATTGTTATGGTGTTATAGTTGAAATGTGTTGTGATCTGATTGTGTGATTTGTAATATATGATAACAAAAGTGATAATACTATTGTATGATAATGTGAAATAGTATGATGATTATTATGTGTAATGTATGATCACCATGAAACTAAATAAGAATTACTGACTTATTAAATAACATAGTCATGCATTGCACGTACTACATTATTGCATGTACAAATGGATAACAACTTGCTACGTATTAATATTTCAGTTCTCTGTTAATGCTTGGTTTTTCTAAAGTGTTAGTTCTTCCAAGGTTTTCTTTGTTCCCTCGATTCTACAGGAACTAAGTGGCAATGAAGAACGCCGCTCGTAGTATCGATTTGAAATGTTTAATACTTAAGGAGTTTCTAAGATTGTTGCAAGAAATGGTCAGTTAAAATATCCTTAAGCTAAAAGCAACAATCCTAAGACGAGAAATCATTGACTTTTCTATAAACTTAGTCTCTCCTGGATTCTAGAGGGTGTAAATCTTTTTCCTATTTGGATTCTAGATCATCCAAGCTTATATTTAAGTATATGTCTTATTGCTTGCATTACATATGATTTGTTAATCAACTTGTTTGGTGTGTAATATGTCTGGTTATTCACTAAGCCCATGGTTTCACTCATACTCCTAAAGACATTTTAGGTTTACTCTACGACTGTAGCTAGTTGCATCCAAGAGTATGGCCCCGGAAGAGTTTAGGGGCTGGATGCTCATGGGTTGAATCAGGATATGTCATTTTCTATTATTCCTAGTATAGATTAGTTAGTTTATGGATTATTTGTTTTGTATTTGGAGAATTATAGAAAGATTATATGGTATGTAATATCTTTATGATATTCTCTACTTGTGATGACAGTTCTTTACTAATTTATATCTTACATGTGTTTATCTTGTCTTATCAAAGCAACTAAAAGATCCTATTGTTTGAAAAATATATCACTTTCCGAAGGCAATCTAATAATAGTATTCAAGTGTGGCTTGTTTGCTACTATTGGGATACCCTCGGAGCGTGACAAGATCGCAGACTGGGTAACATTCATGATCTTGCCCATGAGTGGCATCATGCTCGTGACTATCGGTCATGTTCAAGTCATTGTGAAGAAAATTTAACTTTGAGGAGATCATAACCTTAGTAGCGGCTAGAGTTAGAAACATGGGCCGCGCCCTGCCAGCCAGCTTAAAAAAATAGGTTGTGGCCAAAATTTTTTGGCCCTTTTAAAGTGGGCCGAACTGGCCTATCCCATTTAACCCGCAGGCTAAAGCGGGTTGGGCCAACCCACAAAAACAAAAGAAAACAATAATAACAACAACAAGAGGAGAAGTTTAAAAATAAGAATAATATAACATCTTAGTAATTATTTATATATGTTATAGAAAAAATATATTGATACATGAACCACAAGTGTTATAACATTTTCTAAAATATATATTTATTGATTTAAACATAATATGGTATTTAATAATCATTTAAAAACTTATTTTTATATATAAGTAATCAAAATAGCAAAAAAATTAATCGTTAATATATATTAAACCCTTAATATATATAAATATTATAATTTTTACATAAACTAACATTAACCTATAAAAAAAATTATTTTTGGCTAATGGGCTAGCCCGTTTAACCCGTGGGCCAATGTGGCTGGGTCTAGGCCTAGGCTGAATTGGCCCTGTTTGTTTAACCCGCGGGTTGGGCCGGGCCGACCCATTTACCCACTATTTACAGCTTTAGTAGCGGCCGTGATAATACCATAATGGCCATGATCACGCCCATATTTCCCCATTTTCACATTTTTGACATTTTTGTTGTTCTTCTGGTTTAAAAGCTATACGACCAGTTCAAGGGTTTTGTCCTTAACATATTAGTTTAGTCTACTAAACTCATTTTATAGTAATTAGGTCCTCAAAATGGTATTTTCAATAATATATCCTATAATCAATCTAATATAATTTAATTAGTAAAACAACTCATTTAAGATATAATTATTCTATTTATATCATTTATAATCCATTTTTACCTCTAAATGTGCTAAGGAATCTAAGCTAATTTCCTATTATGTTTATACTATCTTATAATGCCAACTAGCTCTTGTTCACTAACATATTATTTTAGTCCACTAAACTCATTTTATAATAATTAAGTCCTTAATATGGTATTTTCAATAACATATCCTATAATCAATCTGATATACTTTTATTACGTCAAATAACTCGTTTAAGATATAGTTATCCTATTTATATCATTTATAATCCATTTTTACCTCTAAATGTGCTAATGAATCTAAACTAGTTTCCTATTATGTTTATACTATCTTATAATGCCATATTTATACCTATTTTATTAAATAAATTCCTAAAATCAAAATAATTAATTATTTATATTTTAATATGAAAACACATTATTTATATATTTCATATTTATTTGATTAGAATTTATTTACCTTTAATTCCAATATTTCATTTGTTATAGAAAAACTAATGTGCACTCTTACTTTAACCA
The DNA here is from genome assembly GCA_024138025.1 of Combretum micranthum. Lineage (NCBI taxonomy): Eukaryota > Viridiplantae > Streptophyta > Magnoliopsida > Myrtales > Combretaceae > Combretum > Combretum micranthum. Next base: position 645,797 of record JAMXBD010000534.1, on the reverse strand, counting down.
ATCGATTCACTATCTCATACATGGGTTCTTAAGCTCAATTTTTTATGTAAACTATTAACACATTATTTTACATGCTCATAAGTTCAATTGGCCTAAACTAATTAGTTAATTAGGGTTTTAAATTCACTTATATCTAATATGCTCGAAACAAGGGACAACTTTGACGACTAATCGATTTTCACTAAATTGAGGATGCTCCCAACTGGTTTTTGTCGGTTTTTACACCCTATTAAAATAGACACCCAAAGCTACTATTCTAACAAAGGCTCGCGACCAATAGAAGTTGTTTGGCCACCGATTCAGCCATGAACATTGACATCTCTAGTCAACATCGGGGACTATCCAAGTCTGTTTTGTAATTTTTCAAATTTTCTTTGCTAGAGACGCTTCTAACCTATTTTAATCATCTAAATAATATTTACTCTATGTTATTTTATCTAGTATATACATGGATTTATATTTTTCAAATTAAATCATAGAACATAGCTCAAATCATCATCATCAACATAAATTTCACAAGATTCCAACATATATCAACAAAAATATACATGCATATACTTCAATAGCATTTCTATTTAATACATATTTATTTGATAATTTCATCTCTCTAAAAATATATCAATTCAATGTATAACACACGTATTTTCTTGGAATACACATATTCATGCAATAATTTCAATAAATCAACGACTATTATAACATATATATTTATGCATGCTTGTTTCGGTTTTCATGCATACATATACATATATTAATTAATACTTAAATCTAAATCTATGTTTAGTAATTTACATAAAAATATATCATTAATATAATCAAACATATTAATTATAATTACTTACTTGAATTATGAAATAACCTAGGAATCTCTACTAGTACTACTCCAAGAGATTGATGATGCTTCTAGTGCTAATCCCTAGTTTAATAATTGATTTTGTCTTCAAATTCACCTAAGAATTAATTGAAATAGAGATCAGATTTTAGGGAAGAAATGAATAATTAAATGATGGAATAAAAATAGATTTCCTTACCCATTTGAGGCTTGTCTTAAAGACAAATTCTTATAGAATTTTCATATGATTTTTGTGTGTTTGAGAGAGATTTTCTTGAGAGAATTTAGGAGCTGGGGTATGCTAAAAATAGGGAGAGAATTAGGGTTTTCTAGGGGGATATTTATATTATTTCATGTTTTGTAATTATCTCTAGGGTTAAAGACATTTTGGTTTGCATAAATAGATTAGAGGCATTTTAGTCCTTTCACATTGATAGAATTTTCTAGAATTGGGGAAGGTCATTTTGTCTTATCACTTGTTAGAATTCTCTAGAAATTAGGATTTTGTAGAGTGTGTGATGGAGTATGTTAAGTTACATGGCCTTACGGGCTCAATTCATGGGCTTGATTTTTTTTAATTAGGGGCTTTATGGAATATGGGCTTGAATTTGTTTTAATGGACTTGGAACTTAAAGTATTAGATAAGGCTTTTAGGTGATGGGCTTTTGGGCATAAGAATTAAACTTAAGAAGTAAGAAAAGAAAGTTAACTAATTTGCATTACAAATTAAAATTATGAATTCTAATTGAAGAAAAAATAATATTTTACTTTGATTTTGAAATTTAGGGGCTTAGGAATTGATATTTAAAAGCAAGTATTTAGATTTAAATTGATAGGATTTAAGGAGTTGAAATTTAGGCTAAAATGTCTAAATTGGATATTTAGAGGTTTAGGTGATTGAACTTGATATATTGGGCTCAAGATGATAGTTGGAAAGGATTGAATGATTTGAATCTATTGAAATAGGTAATTAAGTAGTTTAATAGGTTAAATTGAGCTTTTACGGTATTGAAATCTCTATTTTCAATTAAATCTATTTGCTAGTCTAATTATGTTAAACTATCTAATTATATCCTATAATTTACAAAATTCAATTTCTAAGTTAAATTTAAATTAAGATTCAAAACTACCTGTATATTCATAGTATTTAATTATTATATTCCTAATTTAGGTTGGTAAAATTCAGGATATTTCATAGCCCATTGGCCACGTAGGCCAAGTTAATGTGCTAATGTCTAGTTCATATCAATGGTAGCTTGAAGCCTTATTAGGACGTCCTTTAACTTGGCTTAGCATAACAACTAACTCTTGCAACTTCTTGTTGGCACTCCGCCCATTGTCTTTTGACCTACTCTCCTTGGTTGGACTTGATACGTATGAACGTGGATTAGTGGGTCCATCACACGTTTACCATAATCATCACTAGTGCCTACTCACCCATAATCTTATAACGTGCTCAACTATAAAAGAACTACCAACTATAAGTGGCTCCCTTCACTCTACAAAAATGGTAATATCGTTTAGACTCTCTCTAATCTATTAATTAAACCCTTAAATCAACATATTGTTGACTTAGGCATCGGAGTAGCTGCATTGGATCCAATCTTGGCATACCACTATCGTGTTCTGTTTTGTAGGCTTTATTATTGTTTGCTTGGATTGTCTGTTTTAATCTGTATTTGTATTTGTATTTGTATCTGAACTTTATGTATAAAAGTGTCTAATTTGCAATTATATTTTATTTATATTTGGTCTGTTTGATATTTTTAAAACTGCCATATATTTTTCATTTATATGTATTTCTTGACAGATAATTTGTTACAAAATATTTTAAGAAGTGTCTGCCATTTGCCATACGGACCCTATAATCAAAGCCCAGTCTATATTCTTTGTCTTTAACCTTTATTAAATTAGAATTAGCAACATTTTGCATCATTTATGAGAATCACGTCCTTTTTGTTAAAGTTTCTCTATCTTCGTTTATCTGTATGAATACAGTTAACCTGAAAACATAAGTATCTTAACTCAATCATGGTGCCTCACTCTAAAAGCAAGAAATCTCTCCAAAGTTAGGATTCGGGGTATGACTCTAGGCTCTGGCTTAGCTAGAAGTCCACTTAGGTTACAGGCGCCTAAGGACTCCCATGCAGACCAAACATTCTCCCCACTCAAGATAGTTCACAAGATTAGAGCCGCCTAATCAAACTCAGAAAACATGCTCCAACAAATTTTAGAGTAGAAAGTTGAAATGATTAATCATAATAAAGACATTGAACGACGTTTGAAGGAATTGGAGTTGGGATGTTTCCCAACAACAAGCCAATAATGGTGAAACTCGATCGTCCTAACTTCTTGTTCTAATAGCCACCACATAAGTCATATCAAAGTGGCCGTTGACAAGCCTAAAAGCCCTTTTGAGTCTAAGTCATTCCTTGAAACTCCTACGTTCAAGGATCTCTAGGGATAAAAAATCACTCACTTGCTCTTATTGTTTCCAAAACGTATATTGATGGCCCCTCCTGTATGGACCTCTCCATGAATCAGGGCAAGCGTTTCAAGGATTTAACGCTAGAAAAGATGAAAAAGGAAATTAGAAGAATGTTTAAATTTAAGGAGAGTAAGAAGAGCACTCACACACCCAAAGTAGTACAACTGTTAATAAAAACCCCTTTTGCTTAATTAGTAGTTGAGGAACCATTTCCTTAAGGCATGAAGTTGCCTATGTTCAAGATATATAATAGAACCCCCATCCCAAAAGAGCACCTAAGGCAATGCAAAGACCAAATATTAATCTTTGGCTTCAACAATACTATTTTTTCACACCCCAATAGAGGACCCTAGTTGTATTAGTATACCGTGTCACTAACTGAAACCTCTAGAAATTACATAAATACTATACAACTAACGTTCCCTATTTGAAGTGGACAATTGAACAGGATCGATAATTGTTTTGAGTGAGAAAGAGATTGCATATATATATAATATATATATATATATATATTAGCCACAACCAAACATAAACATATAAATCTAAGACATCACATATTTTTACAACCATAGTCTACAAGGCTTTAACAAAACCCAAGAACCACCAAAACTTAGAAAGGAGAAAAAAAATTAACTTATACTATTACAACCCATTACTAGGTCTCTATTACATATATGGTCTTCATCTCAAAAGAGTACATGAGTCCATTCTAGACTAACTTCCACATCCAAGCTTGGTTTTGGTCTTCATGCTTAAAACCCTGTAAATCAACAATCTAAGAGAGCATGAGCATATAAAGCTCAATAAATAACAAAATCTTAACACTACCATTAAGAACAAACAAGTTTAGTTAGCAATCATATGCAATGCATGGATCAACCATATGTAGCAGACATGGTTTGAATAATCGGAATTCAAACCTATGGGGATTTATGCCCTCCCTAGGGGTTGAAGGATAAATTTAGTAGTTCACACCCATGAGAAACTCAACCCAAAGTAGAAGAACTTTCTCTTCACCTAACCCACCTAGAGGAATATCCTTTACCAGAGCCCTACAGGACACGAGAGTCTTTTAAAGAACAATTTTGGTTTTCATATAAAATCTTTACTTTTCTTAAAACTTGATAAATCTCACTAAGTATTAACATTCTAAAGCCAACTCCAACATAAACGACCTCCTTTGAAGCCCACTTAGTTTCTACGAAGCTGACAACCCTATGATAACCTATAAGTAAACTCACCCCCCAAACAAGCATTACCATAGAATCGCATTGTTAACACATGACACGAGTACCATGCTAATGCAATATGATGATATGAAATGCATGCATATTATTTTCGAAGTCTATTAAACTTAAGTCCATATTATCAAGTGGTCAAATCAATTTCAGACACTCAATGAGACAACTATAATTTAATGTCAAGGGAGTAGTTGTCACTTCGATTATTAAGAATTACAACTCCAACATACAACATATAACATATAACATGCAATATTTCCTATCCCCTTGCGATTGATTCCCTATAGTTACGATAAAACTATATTCCACTATTTACAATCATAAACAAGATGATAGGATTCAAGTTACTTACCCACGCATGCTCCTTACTTGTCGTAATAGTCAAACGGGAAATCCAACTCATGAGCTAGGGTTCCTATAAGATATAAAAACTTGTATTATTATTTAATTAACAAAGACAAGAAGGATTAAACAAGATTCTAAAGCTAAAGGAGACAAAATAACACTTTAAGGTTGAAATGCCCTTCACCACGGCCCATATCAAAGGCCGTATGAGACAAGATAACACATAAGCTTCACCATGCCCTTCACCATGCCCCATCTGGAGGATCGCTTAATGACCAGAGGCCATCACGCCCCTTGCCACGGCCCATATCAAGAAGTGTGTCAACTCAAGAGAAGAGCAGAGGCTACTACCACCTCTATCACGCCTCATATGGAGAAGAACAGGGCTACCACCACCTTTGCCACGCCCTATAGAGAAAAACAAGGGCCACCACCACCTTTGCCACACCCTATGGCAAGGGGCCTAGCAATCGAGATGGCACTCATATCGTGCCATGCCTTCTCCATGCCCCGTGGCCTTTTGACAGCGGAAAACACTTTTTCACTTGACATTTTTACACACTTTAACCAACTTTAATTGCCTCAAATCCATCCAATATCTTCATACAAGTCTCAAATTCATTATTCACTCCTTCAATTCTTCTAACCCATCTCTACATCCACATCAAACAACCAATGAATAACCCAACCATTAACTTCAAGTTTTAAAACTTCAAAACCACTTCTCCATCACTCTACTTCACATAACTACAAGCCAAGCATCATAATTATCCCAAAACAGTCATTAACCAATAACAACACTTACTCTACAACTACTTAAACACACAAACAACATAGACAAGACATGAATTAACTTACCTAAAGTAGTTTTAACTTGTAGATGAAGTTGTAACTTGTTGTTCTTGATGATTTATGAGAAGAAATTTGAAGATGAAAAGAGGAGTGTGTGCATGTGTTAAAAAAACGTTGGTTTTGGAGAGAACAAAGAGGAGGAAAAGGAAGCAACAATTTCTGCCATTTAAAGATAATTATGGGCATATAGACAAAGCTTTGCTTTAACTTTTAGGGTTATTCAAAAGGGACTGTGTGTCTGTGCGCGCGCATGAAAGTTATGGTGGGTCATCACGATAATTTTGCATCCAATAAGAGTTCAAAAACAACATATGTTACACATTATTTTCTAAACTATTAGTATTATTAATTATTCAAACTCCAAACAAATTTTAGTAACAATTTAATTTATAAATCCTATTTAATAAAATTAATTCCTTATAAGAATTTATATCAATATTATTGGTAATTTAGAATTTAAGTTTACAAAACTCGATTTTCTATAATAATATAAGGAATACTTAATTAACAATTTCCTCAATTCAAATCCATTGATAATTTTAAATTTCTATTCGTACTGAATTGATTTTATAACAACTATTATGCTTAACTTCACTCTAATTTCATACACTACAACATATACAATCAAATACATAAATTCTTTACTTTTAAATTCTATTTATGAAAAAACTTGGGGATTACAATTTTTTGTAAGGTCTTCTCACGAACCTTGGAGAACGTTACTCATAGTTGGTATCATCAGCTGCTTATCGGCTTGATCGCAACCTTTGACAAGCTAGCAATTGTATTTAAAATGCATTTCATGGTCAACGGACCAGGCAAGAACGACACATGGTCCCTCTTTCAGGTGAAGTAGAAAAAAGATGAATTCCTCTGAGAGTATGTCACCCATTTTAACCAAGCCATCACCAAAATTGATGGCCTAACCTCAACATCGTTATCTAAACAACAATCAAAGGGCCACAGGAATGAAAGTCTATTTCACTCTTACGACAAAACCAAACCAAAAACCTTGGAGGAGTTCCAAGAGCAAATTGTGAAGTAATCCGACAAAAGGATTTTATCCTTCCTAGAATGAGATCGAGAGATCAATAGAGAATACTGGAAGGATCAGAAGGATAAGGTGTCTACAAAAGATTATCATGGATCCTTAACAACTAAGCAGGAATCATCTAGACAAAACTAGAATGGTAAAAGAAAATGAAGATTTTTAAAATCCAATTTCCTCTTGCTTAGCCGATCCCAAAAGCAAATGTTCTTCGAGATCATAAACTTAGACATCTTGCCTAAGCCTATCAGAATGTGCGGAAACCCTAGCAAAAGAGATTCCAACAATCTGTGGCTACCACCAAGACGTTAGTCACAACACCAATAAGTGTTTCCAATTGAAAGTTGCCTTCCAAGAAGATATCAAAAAGGGATTCTTAAGGTAGTACATTACTAACGTTAGCAATAGTATTGAGAGGCTGATGATGTGGACTTTTCAATCACAATCAATCAAATTATATTAAGACCCTATTTTTACTATGTGACTAATCCTAGACAAGCGTACCTATCGACTGTAGTATGAGTGAAAGCACAGAGGTTATTCCACTAGAACCTATAACTACTAGTACTCACCCTAATTCTACTATTTAGCTTATCTAATTCGAGTGATAGCAATACTAATCAATATCCTACTAATTAATTAGCCCTAGAATAACGAATTTCATGCCTTCAATAATATGTATCTCAATCATAAAACAATATATAAACCCCAAAATTTTTGGAATCAGTTTAAGCTTAAAACCATAACCGGAAGTCAACCGGAGCTCTAAAGGTCAACAAAACCCTAGTTAGACGTAATAGCTCAAAATTCGGCATTCTCGAATAAGAAACTCGGTGAGAACAAGTAGAAGTTTAGAACGTAGAATAATGAGGAATTATCTAAGGCAACATAAAAAGATCAGATTAGTGAAACCGCAACTCGTTTCGAATCCGATCGGACATGATTCTTGGAAAACGTGTCCAGGACCCCGGAATAGTAAAAATATTCCGAATACACCATTAGACTCGTAAAAATACAAGGTTTTCAAAAATATCAATTTCGTAATTTTTCGGTAAGTAAAAATAACAGATATCGCATTTATACGCGTATTTTCTTACTACCAGTACTTTATTAGTCATATCTACTTTACATTACACTATTCATTACTATTTTATACTATTCTTTTATCTCTACTTTTTCTTACACCTACTCTTACACACTCCATAACTATAATTCTTACTTTTTACCTTTCCCATAACTTATTTCACATCTACCTTACATATTACATCTTTTTTAACAAAAAACAAAAATAAAGTCACTCCCCCCTCTCCATCAAAGTGGCTGGCGCCCGCTCCCCCCCCCCCCCCCCCCCTCTCCTCAATTTTGTTTCAATTTTTATTTATTTTAATCACACAAAAATAATCCTCTTTCACTTCTTTCACACATTTACTACCCACAAATTCTATATTAAAACTCTCTCAAATTCTCCTCGCAAAACTCTCTCCAACTCATCCCAAAACTCTCTCAAAATAATTCCAAAACAACTTCTACCTACAACAAAAACCCATAACCACATACCACTACCAAAATCTTCATTAGGTAACCATCTTCTATTATTTTCTTTCTTTTCATGTCATATAACTTTACATGACCATAGTGTGAGTTTCCAAAGACTAAATGTTATGGAAGCTACATTATGTTCATCTGTTGTTCTTGTTCATGAAAATCTATTTATGTTTATGTTATTATTTTGTTCATATTATTGTTACTATATTTAAGTATTATTATATATATACATATTCTTTAAGAGTATATAAGCTCACTTGCAATTTATTTATTTTTATGCAAATGCAATTTATTTATTATTCCATTGCAATTTATTTATTTATTCCGTCGCAATTTATTTATTCCTTGTTAAATTAAGACTAGTCTCTAGTCTTAGACTTGTCCTCATCAAGTCAAAACAAATTTTTTTTTTTTTATTTTATTTTGAACTAGTCTACTTCTTAGTCCCGGAGCCTTGAAAAAGCTAAGACTCCAATACTTGATTTTATTACTTATGTTATTTTACTTGCTATTATTTTCTCATAATTCATGTTCACTTAAATTGTTATCCAAAGTTTCAAGTTCAAAAAATAAATTGACAAAAAGGAGATTTTGACACTTAGAAATAAGTTTATGTAAAGAAGAAAATCTATAGTTTGAAAACAAAAATAAAGTTATCTCTTTTCATACAAGGAAACCACTAAGATTTTAGAAACTACTTTTACTATAAAAAGTTTTTTAAGTCACATATTGTTCCACTTTGTTTTAATCAAGAAAATAAATTTTTATGCATGGATGATTTCTATGAAAAACATAAGACATGAGGAAAGGAAGAAATTTTCAAATAAAGATTTTTGCAAACAAATAGAAAAAGAATTTGTATAAGAAAAATAAATAGGAAGAATAGTATATTTTCTAAAAACTCCAAAATAGTATTAGTATAGAAAACTTAGAAGGAAGAAAATTACTTTCAAAAAGTTACTTGGATATATATATATATATATATATATATAAGCCAACATAAACATTTTTGTAAAACAAAAGAAATAAAATATTCATTTTAAAAGACCAACAAAAATGAATTCTTGTAAAACTATATTTTTCTAAAAAACTCCAAAACCCAGCATGAATGGACAACAAACACTTGAGCATGAATAAATATGAGCTAAGTAACCATAAAAGGAGAATTTTTCAACTATATAGATAACTAAGTATTTATCAAACAAATTTTGATTTCTTGAACCAAAGTTGTTTTGTTGGAAAATCCGTGGTGAATTTTGTCACCGCTGTTTCGGAGCCTATATGACCTTGTTTGTTAAAAGTAATTTTGGAAATGGGTAGATCTTTTCGCGTAGGTAGAAATCGGTATATTATATGCTCGATTAAGTTAAAATGACCAAGTTATGGCCATTTTAAGTTGGAACATCCTTTATACGAACTTTAACGTTCTTTTGACATTGTTTTGTCAAAATTCAAGAAAATCATTAAGAAATACTCATTGTGGGTATTTTCTTTGGCTAGGTGACTGAAGAAGGATACCTATATCCCGAAGATCATTTTGATTAGAGAAGTATGTGAACAACTCATCCGCGTAGAGGAATAGTCAACATGGCATCGTGAGTTTATTTCCTTTAAATGCTATACTTGTTGTGCTTGTAATTTTGTGGCACTAGAAGCTAGGAAAAGATAAATAGATATGTATGTAAATAATTCTTTGAAAGAACTTAAGAATACCGAGGCCGGAATTGATTTAAGATGGGTGTTTTAGTATATATATATTTGCTTTGTATGAGATGCTTGATCACATGAACTTGTTAATAATAATGTTACGATATTATAAATAAATGGATTCATGCATACCACGAAGTGAGTCACATTGCATTTTGGGTTATTATCCTTGGGTGAGAAGGATAGTAAGCTCATGTCGAAAGCAATACTTGGCGGAAGATCCGAAAGCGATTGCTTAGCAGACGTTATGGAAAAAGGGAAATGCTTGGCGGGAGATCAAAAGCAAGGCTCAATTCAAGTAGACTTTATGTTCTTGGCGATATTGATCAAAAGCATAAAACTTTTATTAAAAACTACTTGTTTGAGGTTATGTATCACCAAACCCCAAATGGAGGGCGCAAATCCATTCAACATATAGTTCCTGGAAAACTATATGCCTTGTTTGCCCACGTGTACGTTGCATCCATTTGTTTGCTTAATTAACTTATTTGAAACTTTGTTACAAGAAATTATTTATAGAAATAATTCTCACTAAGTCTGTTAGCTTATACCCCATAGATATCTTTTGCAGTTTCCCTATTTATGGTTAAGGTCACGAGGACCCTGCGGGCAGGTAATTCCTTTTTGAATAAAGGAAATTCTAGATGAAGTTTAGTATTAGAAATTGATGTACAAATATCCTTGTAATAGATTAGTAATCAAAGGGAAATGACCCTAAGTTTTAAAGATTGTTGTTGTAAGTAATTGAATATTATGAATCCTCTTTTCTTAATTTGTTATTGTCTTCTTAAGTCCATAATTCCATGAATGTTCTCTAAGGTTGTGAAAGTACGCCTTACACTTAATATAAAAGCTTTTGGGAATGACTAAGGTTGTCATACTTAAGCTTTAATATTGAGTGTGGCGGACTGTCACGTTTAGGGTACTCCTTAAGGTGTGACACAATACCATCGATATTGTTCACCACTAACCCTATTCAAACTTCTTACAAGATATCCATTAATGGATTGTTTAAGTTTTGAACTGCAAGAATCCCTAATTTCATCAATCTCCCTTTCAAGATAATTGAATTCTAACCCTATATGTCTAATGGAAATCTTTTTCATCATTAGATGCATACAAAATTACATTAAAGATCATGATCCCCTAAAAAGATTAAATCTTGATGTAGAAAGCTCATGTAATCTATGTTTAGAATCACATTTGAACCTCTCTATTCATGCTAAATCTATCTCATCAATCAATCTGTTGATTAAATTAACAAGAATCAAACAATGATTTAATACTGCATATATTAAATCAAGAACAATAATAACACATGAATAGATTCAAGAAACATAATTTTCCATTAATAAATGCAATCAATCTCTACATTAGGGTTAGCTTTTCTCAAGATCTAGGGTGTAAAGATCTATTTTGCCATATGAAGATGAATACAATGTTAAAGCATGGAAAAATTGATAAAATACTTGATTACAATCCTTAAGGATAAAGTCTTGTGATTTTTTGTAAGCACTAGTGTTTCTTCACTTCAAAGCACTTTTATTCTCTCTAGGGTTTCTAAGGATAATATTCCGTACATCGAAAGATGCGTAATGGACTCTATTTATAGGGAAAGGTGAATTTTGGTCTTACACGAGCATCCTACATAGCCTGTGTTCAAAGCTTGTGTAGGACATAAACTGGTGAAATCTGCGAAATCCAAGGCTACATTACGCTCGATCACAACCTATGTAGCTTGGTCTTGCACTTTCAAATTGCTTCTGATCAATTTCCAGCTCCTACATAGGCGATCTGCACAGCTTGTGTAGCTTCCTTGTGCACTTTGAAGTTGCTTGTTGGACGTTCTTTACATTTTATACCAGTTTCTGCATAACTTGTGCAAAGATCCCATATATAACGTAAATCTTCACTTTCCAAAATTCTTCATCAAAGATCTTCGTTAACTGATATAATTATCTTCACAATGCTCAAAATTTTTCTTTATACCTGAAATTGATATTTTAAGCCAATAAGTATCATTTTCTTTAATAATTTACATAAAATCTATATAATATCATATCAAAACAATGTGAATAATAAGGTCTTTTGACTTATCAGCTAACCTAATGAAGACAACCTAAATGCTAAAGGGTAACAATCGATAATACGAACCAATGCTTTAACGATGCTGCCAAAGGGGTTATAAACACCATTATCAATGGACCCCACCCAGTCATCATCTCAAATTACTTTAGGAATAACAAAAGAGAGAATTCGTGCTCCTAGATAAGAGGGAGAAGCTAGATTTATCTCTCAAATTCACTAGTCAACCTTGACAATGTAAAGTTCCCCTACCAAGATGCACTTATGATAAAAAGCCCATGTGGTAACATGATGATGGTTCTTGAAAACACAAGGAGCGGCACTGACATCATATTCGATCATGCTTTCAACAATTTCTCAATGATAGTATTCTGGAAAAATTAAAGCCCTATAAACATTGGATATTTGATTTCAATAATCCATTGGTTAAAGCCAAAGGAACTATCACCCTTGTAATAAGACTCAAGGACAACAAACATTAAGCAAAAATTTATGTGGAATTTCTAATTTTCAACTATTGGTAGCCCTACAATATGAGACTTGGTCAATTTAGCCTATTCTTTTTTCACGTGGTCCTTCTCCTACCTACTCGAAGGCCAAATTCCCTACTTCCACTAGAGTTAGTATATGTAAAGGAGATCAGCAACTGTCGTAGAAGTTATACGTCAAAGCGCTAGCAAGAGACAAATTATGCCAAATAGACTTCTCCTCTGAGCAACCAAATCACAAGGAGACAGACTTCGAAGAGCAAAACAAGAAACTGACTGAACCAATTATAGAGACCCAACTAATTAAGTACTCCACTCAAGTCACAAGTATAGGCTCTTTGTTGCCCCCCAAACTAAAAACAAAACTACTTAATTACCTCAAAAACAACAACAACATATTCGCTTAGTGCCCTGCGTAACATGTTTAGGATTGACCACAGTTGATTTCTCATAAGCTCAACATCAACCCAAAAGTCAAACAGGTACAGCAGAAATGCTAACACTTTGTCACCACTCATTAAGCAACCATAGAAGAAGAAGTTCAAAAGCGACTTAAAGTTGGCTTCATTTCGGAAGGAAAATAATCAACTTGGTTCACCAACATGTTATGGTAAAAAAAGCCAATAGGAAGTAGTGAATGTGTGTTGATTTCACCAACCTCAACAAAGCTTGCCTTAAAGACTATTTCTTCTTGTTGAGGAGAGGCTAGTTAATGGATTCCATATCTAGACTTATACTGAGCTTTATAGATGTCTTCTTTGGCTACAACCAAAGGACCATGTTCACACATCCTTTGTCATCGATTTAAGCACCTATTGCTATAAAGTGATGTCGTTTAGTCCCTTCTGAGCAGTAGAATCCTCAAGGTTGGTCGCCTGCTAAACTTCCACCTCTCTTTAGCCTTGCTCTATGCACTTTGCAAATCCTAGTTTGCAAGCCTTTCTCTTACCTAACCTTGGCTTGGACAACCTCTAAACATCTGCAGCATCTTTCTTGCTTGCACCTCCTATAAAAAAAGTAGAAGGGTAGATTTGTTAGAGAAAAAAAAAAAGAAAAAAAAAGGTGACCCATACCAAGTATGTTCTAAGCAGCCACCCCCATCAAGCAGATCATCAACCCTAAGTGATTTGAGAAAACTAGTTGAACAAGAAATACCTTAGGCATCCCTTTCCCTTTCCTCAACGAAAGCTTAGGATGTGAAGTAGGGATCTTACTGCAAGAAGAACTAGACAACTTTCTTGTTGTTTAAAGGACCAATACCGATCGAATGATGCTACTTCAAAAATGCCCTCAACTCCTCTACAATTTTTCGATCATTTGTCCTTAACTCTAGTTAATCGTACACCAGAGGCAACTTTACCCAAGGGGATGTGGATTAAACTCACAATTAAGCTCCACGATGATCAACTTGTCCTTCCACATCTTATTGAAGACTCTAAACCGGTAAACAATGTCAGCTCCTTCCTTTGTCCAAGACTAACCCATTCATCCTTCTAGCATCTGATGGTGAAAAGGAACTGGACCAATCAATAAGTAAGCCTCTATCATAACCTTGTGTAAGGGTTTCGTAGGCAAGAGTTAATCATCAGTCATTTAAGACTATAATTAAATTAAGTAAATAGCTGCTCTTGGAAATTGGTCAAAAGGAAGTGCAACCTGAAATCCATACATTTTGGATATACATAGAACTTGATACCATATACCATTGTAACCCGATCGTCAGGACCTATGATAGTAATGGTGTATCTATTATAGGTCCTCCTAAAAAATTGCTCTTGCAATGTTTATAAATCCTCTTCGATAATCTTACTGCAATAATGATTAAACCCTTTCGCAACACCACTGGGGAAAGAACAGTCAAAGACATCACCGGGATAACTTTTTCAATACCTTTAATAGGGTAGAAAGTCCCTGCAAACTTTCCATGGCAATGTAAACATCACCATTATCACAAAGGGATTTGAAATAATGATACATTGGAAATTTATGTGAATCGCCCTCTCAATAACCTTAACCTAGGTGATGGGGTTTAAAGTTAAAGTTGTCTAGGTTCAACCTTCCTTGAAGTACCACTCTCAATAAATTTACTTAAAGTTTGTAGAGAACTATAACTATCACCAACCATCTCACAATGAAAATAAGGAAAAAATCTTGATGGGTGTTTGAATGTGTGTTGGCAGCGAAGAAACTCATAGAATTCAAAGAAGAAAGAACAAGTAAAAGGAATAAATTATCAAATAGGTACAATTCATAAGTCCTAAGTGCTTTTTGAATAAAGAGATAATGATGAGAGAACCTATTGTCTCTCATTCCCAATCTCTGAATGCATGCCTGTTTTAATCTAACAAGATAGGAGATGATGGGTTAGAATGCCACCTCCTGTCAGAGTATGGATGTAATGATAGTTTTGTCTTGATATTATGTCATGTCGACACACACAAATATTCCTGCTACAATTTGAAAAGTCATGGCTTGATGTGGAATTTTAATTGCAAGCAGTCAAATTAAATTTAAAACTCTATTCTTACTTTGCGACTAATATCTAGGTAAGTGTAGCTATCAATTGTAGTGTCGGTGTAAGCACAAGGTCATTCTATCCAGACTTGTAATCACTAGTAGTTACCCAATTCCTACAAATCTAGCTAATATGATTTGCATGATTATGTTATAATTAAGCAACTAGCTAATTAATTAATTAACCCTAGAACTATGCTCAATCATAAAACGTACCCTTAATCTTGATTCACCACTAACCCTATTTTCAATTCCTTACAAATATTTATTATTAGGTTTTTTAAATTTTTGAACTGTAGGAATCCCTAATTTCATCAATCTTTCTTTCAAGATAATTGATTATAACCTTATTTGTCTAATGGAAATGTCTTTTGTCATTAGACATACAAAATTGCATTAGAGTTTATGATTCCTTAGAAAGATTAAATCTTTATGTAGAATATCCATGCAATCTATGTCTAGAGTTATATTCAAACTTCTCTATTCATACTAGATTTATCTTATCAATCAATCTATCAATCAAATTAACAAGAATCAAACAATGATATGATATTAAGCATATATTAAATCAAGAAGCAAATAGAAGCACATGAATAGATTCAAGAAGCATAAACTTCCATTAACAAAATAATCCAATCTCTACATTAGGGTTAGGGTTTCTCAAGACCTAGGGCATAGAGATCTATTTTTCCGTAGATAAAGATTCAAAATAATGATATATAGAAATATCGGAAGAAATCATGATAAAAACCCCTTGAATCTATGTCTTGTGATCTTAGATGAGCTCTTGTGTTTCTCCACTCTGAAGTATTATTTTTCTCTATAGGGTTCGTAGGAATAAAGAAGGTTATTCCAAATGACACGTTAAGGTTGGTATTTACAGGAAAAGAAAAATTGTCTTCTGCACGACCATCCTACATGGCTGTGTTCGAGGTCCTATAGGATGTAAAATGGCAAAATAGCGGAATTTCTAGGTCTGCACAACCCCGAACATGGCCATGTAGGGTGCCTGTGCACAGTGTAAACTCCTTTTGATCACTTTCTAGCCTCTATATAAGCATGCTACATGGCTTGTGTAGCTTCCTTGTGTACTTTGAAAATGCTTGTGGTTACTTTTCGGCCTCTACACTAATATTTTGTACAACTTGTGTAAAATTGGTCATGCATGTTGTATTCCAATTGCGTATTTCTTTATTAAAATCTCACTTAACTCACTTGAAAGTCTTCATTAAGGTCAAAGTCTTCATTGATTCCTAAAGTTGATATTTTAATCCAAATAAGTATTCTTTTCTTTAATAATTCACATTAATCAATATAATATCATATGCAAGTAATGTGAATAATAAGGGTTTTTGACACTTATATGGCTTCTCCAGCATGATTCAAGGCACATACTGCTCAACAACACCAAATTTAACTCAAATTCATCATACATGGCCAAGCAAACAAGTCGTTTCCACTTGGCCACTCTAAAATGAAAAACAACAATTGTTCCCCCTTAAAAGATGCCATATATGAAGATTATTAAGAGGTTAAACTTGTTGTGGTTGACTTGTCCACTTAACTTACTTGCTTTGTTAGTTCAAGTACAAAAGGAGTGGGGTGTAAGTGTTGACATCTAATATGGACTATTAGCCTTCCAAATCGAGTTTAATCCATTAGCCACTTAGACTAACTAATAGGCTAATGTCTAGTCCATATCAATAGTAGCCAGAAGCCTGTTAAGACGCCATTTATCATCACTTAAAGTACCAACTAACTCTTGCAACATCCAATCAACACTTCACCTAGTGCTCTAGGCCTACCTCCTTGGTTGGACTTGACATATGTGAACATGGATTGGTAGGCCACCACATTTACTATAATATCATCAATTGCCCATTTGCCCATAATCCATGATATACTCAACCGCTCGAGGATCTATCAAATATGAGGATCTCCTTTCAATCTTTGGGAATGGTAATGTTGTCTAAATCTCTCTTTTTTAATCAATCAAACCCTCTTATCAACATGCTTTTTGGTTTAGGCACTATAGTGGTCAAATTGGGTCCAACCTCGGTATACTACTAATTGTGTTAATTTTTGCAGGCTATTATATATTGAATCTCAGTGTAGATTTATTGTCTTTAGACTCTTCTGGATTAGAACCAGTGACACTATTGATTTATCAAAATTTAGAGATTTGTAAAGAGTCATTTTGTTAATAAGGTTTTAAGTCCATTTAATGCTTAAATCAACTTAATGGTTATTGACAAGATCCAAAAAAACAAGCTAATTAAAGTTAGGAAGATTTGACTTGCTAAGCTCTGAATGAGAATCGTTAAATCGATTTTCTTACTCTTGACCTTACTTTGTTTTCTCCTACATGAAAAAAGTAAACTTTTAAAATGGTCTTTTTGACCATGTTTGATTTTTGTTTGGCTTCACAATCAATTATATGAATTGATATAAATCTATAGACTTAATTTGTACGATCGTAAGTTTTCTTTTTTTTATTACAAGTCATAGGTTTTTCTAAACCCAACCATAAGCCAAGTCCAATGCCTAATACATAAGAAAAAGAAAGGTATCGTCTTTAGTAGTTTGATTATCCAAAGTAATCTATTAGCTTTATCTATGGTTGTCAGTAACATTTAATCCCAACCATCTATCTCATTTGATTTGACAATCCATTAGCCTCCAAAATTTATAGTGGTGGAACTTTAGCCGTCCTTTGACAACTCCACAAACCTTAGTAATCTTAAGTAAGATCATTTAGGAGCTTTGGTTTCCCTTCATTAGCAAACTTCATGTTGATAAGGAGTGTTACCTATCTCAAAGAATGACAATGTCTTTTGTTTAGAAAGAAAGACATCCTTAGGAGTGGTTTTATCCAACAACTAAGTCAACCACACTCTAAAGTTTAGGCTTGATAATAGCTTAACATCCCTATAAGTTCTCAAAATCTACATGTTTCCCTAAAATGGGCAAAAAAGAGGTATCTCTTTTAGTTTTTGTGGTCAAATATTTTTCAAAACTCACCATAAAGAGGGGCAACTGTGGCAACCTCTTTTTTATCTCCTGTAACCTAGTAACATGGAGTTTTTCCCAATATAAATCTTTTTGAACTTAGTTAGACAATATTTATTATATATCTCATTAAAATAAAGTTCAAATCATGTAATCATATGGAATTAGTGAATTGAGATGCAAATTCAATCTCAATTCGTTCAAAATTATGCCAAATCTTGCAACAATAATTAAGCAATATAAAAGTAGACTATTATGTGGTAAGTCTTCATTACCCTATTATGTTCATGAGAATCCATGTTTCATATGATTCATTTTTAGGAAAATTCCTATAAATTGGTGCTTTATGGTAAAATTGTTGTTTTTCAACTTCTAAGATCAAGAAAAGAACAAATAAAGAAATTTGAATCAGATTTGGAGTAAAATGGTAATAACAATTTAAGACAGGCTCAGCTTCAGCTTCCAAAGGTCATAACACCAAGGGTAACAAACAAAGCAAAAAGTGCATATCAGCTTAGCTTTTTGTTCTATACCATGTTCTTCTTTTTTTTTATGACTAGATAATAGATGAAAAGTGAATACGGTAGATGCTAACGATCCATAAGGAGTATTATGCAACGTGGATATTGAACAATTTAACATTAAATCATCAAGATAACATGAAATCTGTTAACAAAAGTGAGTATGAAAGAAAATGATAACATACCAATATGTAGAATCATGATAATCAATACTCATTAGCAAAGAATTAGATCAAATATGATTATCAAAGATTCAACTTTTATATGTTTCCTAAAGCAAAAGAAAATGAAATTACCACAAATAAGACTTGAGAAAGCCATAACAATGATAAATAATAATCGAAGTTAGACATCTCCCAGGGTCGGGTCTGAACCAGGACCTGACCCAAACCACCATCGGGGGTTTGGGAGGTGAAACCGTCCTGGCGGGGCTATTCCGAACCAGCAGCAGGACCCGCTGGGGTGGCGAGTCCTCGCAGGGCCCAACTGGCGGGTCTAAACTGTTGGACAAAAAAAAAAAAGAGAAAATTTAAAAAACAGATTGGTTTGCGAACATATTTTGAAAAATTGTTGGACTCAAATTATATTTTCAACATTTTTACAAAATTGTTAATGAGTTAAAGTTGATATCGTATTTAATAATTAAAATCAACAAACACACTAAAGATTTTATAAAATAAATTTTAAAAATTACATGAACTACGATGGTCTGATTCCGAATTTCGAATACGTAAGCACTCCGGGGCAAAAAAAAAAAAAATCAAATAATTCCTACTTTGCATTGTTTTTTTTTCCCCAAAAAAATTCGAATGTATTCATATTCTTTTAGCGTTAATTAAGAAATTTTTCTTTAAAAAATAAGTGCAATATAATAAGCTTTTTTCAATACATAATATTTGCATTGGGTAACTAAAATTTTATAGTGGGGATTTAAAAAAAAAAATATTTGGATCGGCTCGAAACCGTGGGACCTGCCCCGTGAACCAGCGAGTCCATGGTTTGTACCCGCCCCGTACTGTAGACGAGGTGATTCCAGGTACGCAAAAATTAGAACTGGACCTAGTGGTTCGGGTCATGATTTGGACCCGAACCGAAACTGCAAGATGTCTAATCGAAATCATAGTTACACATACAAATCTAAGAGCGAGTTGACTAAACTTTGGATTTCAAAACTGAGATTTTCAACTTCAAAATTCTCCTTTGAATATTTTTGGTCAAAACGACCATAACGGGCAATTTTTGAAGAATTTAAAGCTTTCAATCAATATATTAGTTCTCTTTGGAAGCTACCTAACCATTATCCTAGTTTCAATGACTCAATGAAGTGGTTATCCTCATCAAAACCACTACGTTCCAACCACAGTTAAAGATTTTGGACATAACCAAAGTGTTCTTCATCCCCAAATTGGTCCAACCAACATCTTCACCACCATCAATAAGCCAAGAAACCATCAAGCAAACCATTATCAATTGTCTATTCTTTCTTAGGCTCAAGTTTGACTTCATGCCATATTTGACCAACAACCTATTTTCAATCCAATTTGGTCTACTTCACACTCATGATTTGTCATTCGTCCATGTAATGATCTCTCTTTCATTTTTCTTTTTGTTTTTTTTTTCATTTTTCATATTTAAATAAAAATAATAAATCCTGTTAATAAAAGCATACTTGGCAAGATGAAATAACATAAACATATATAAATAAATAAAAACTTTTTAGAAAATTGACTATTGGAAAAAATTATTTTCACTAAAAATGTATATGCATGTAAAAAAGTGTAATTTTTTTTCAAAACATAAGGATATTTAGGATTTTTTTAAATAAAAGAGACATAATATATATACATATATACATTTTCCAAAATAATAAACTTTAAGAAACAAAGTGAAAGAGTTTGAAAATTAAAAAGATTCAACCTACTAAATTCTTTGGGGACCTATAGTTTAATAAACTACAACGATTTGATTCTGATTATAGATAAATAGACACATGCGAGATGACTCGAAAAAAGAAAAAAAAATTATTTTATCCTCTTTTTTGTAAATAATGAATTTTATTTTTAATAAAATATAAAAAATAAAATTGTTATTAAAATAATGTACTTTAGGTCAAATCTTTAAAGTGGTAATTTTTTAAATTCAATACATTAGCCACCAAATTCAAATACTTAACTTGTTGAAAATCAATTTAAAAAAAAAAAGGTTTTTATGTAAAGCAATAACTAAATTAGGATCAATCCAACTCATTGATGTTAACTTATTATGATAAGCCTAGGAGAACAATCACATGATATCTTAAACGACAAAGAAAACGAATCTTTACTTACTTAGAAGATTACTTACCAAGAAAGTAACCATGGATATAACACTAACAAGTAGTTGATATTACTCACGACCACTCACTGGTGTTTGGGCTTGCCACAATCCAAAGATCGATAAGAGAAAAATTGCCACAATTAAAGATGATTAATAAGAATTAGGATTTTTTTTCAAAGAGAAAGAATTTTATTCAATTGATGAAATCTGTCTTTTTACATCGAGGAAACCTTTATTTATACTCATGACCTGAAAAAAATAGGAAAGATGTTTAAAAGATAAAGTAGAAAAGTAACTAATAAAATAAGATCGTAGTCTATCTAGAGATATAATAAGAAAGTAGCCAGTAAAAGAAAGATTGAAATCTATCTAATGAGTTGCTTTGATTCTTGTGTAAAGTATCGTGGAAAAATCCGCAAGCATCATCTTGCAGATTGTTGACATAAGTAATACTGTGATGTCTACTGGAATCAACTCTTTAAGCAAATAGACTCAGTCGTAGGTAAAGCCAACGGCTCAGTTAAGGGTGTGAGGGAGCGTCTGTGCATACTTCCTAGGGCGCGACTATGCATACTTCCTCTGTTCTCATTACTTTCTTCTTCTATTCTTTCTTTAATGTCAGCATATTATACTCCAAGTGATTATGCTCTACATGCAAACCATAAGCTAAGACAAATTTATCTTCATCTTGTTCCAAACAATCTATAATCAACTCAATACTAAATTTTTGTAATCCTCTAGCTCTCGATCTCGTAATGGGACCTTCAAGTCGATTCCCATCATATTAACTTTTTTTCCTTTCTCAACTACAGTTGGGTGGCAACTCTAAAATATTAAAAAAACCGGTCTCCTTTAAATTCTAGTTAAGAGTTTGTATTAAGTGAGCTTGGGATTTCATATGAACCAAATTAAAGGAAATGAAATCAAAATCTACAGCAACCTAGAGTTTTCCTAGGAAAAGAAACCGTTAAAAATTAAAAGAGAAAATTTACTAATAAAAACTTTTCAATGTCAGTTACAGTGCCTAAGTAAGATAGTTAATTGTAAAAACGCACAATATTCAAGTAGATAATTGCAAAAATGGCAAAATTCTGATAGTCAATTATAAAAATATACAAAGCTTAGGTATCAAATTGACGCTTCTAAATTTTAGGTAATTAATTATAAAAAATAGATAAGTTTGACTACCAGATTTGATAGTTACCCTTAAAAAAATCAATATGACCCATGACATTTTATAACTAAGAGGGTTTGCCACATTCTTATAAAAAGATTGATAAGAGCAGCATGAACGAGATAAATCATTCAAAAAAAGAAAGATATGTTACAATGTTATGAAAATAGATATGAAGAATATAAGTGGAACAAATCACTCAAAGAAAGGTTTGCCCTTCCATATCTTATTATTAGTTAAAACTCACAACCTTTTATATAGACTAATGAAAAAAAAAAAAAAACATATTATATCATGAAAGGAAATATAATAAGATAACACATGAAAAATAAAAAACATAAAGGAAAATTACCTAAAATAACTTAAATATACTAAAATAAAACATGGACCCATTAATAAAAAGGTATTAAAATCCTCATTTATAGATTTGACTACAATAAGGGGAATTTGACTTATGGACCAACTGGTAAGCTATCATGCTTCAATCTTGATAAAATGCGGGTCATACGAAATTCATCTTCAAGCTACTCATTAAGTATGATCCAAAACACTTCTAAGAGGTAATAGAGAGCCAAAGTAGGATCTACTCATACCATTTAGGGGATTTTATTAGACATAAGTGACTTAAAGGCCATGTTTGTGGTAGGATTAATTAAGTCTGAGTTGTTTTTGTAAACCACGCAAGGAATTGAATTCATGATGATACATTCATATATAAATCAATCTGCAATCAAAGGGATATTTCTTAAAGCATTTAGATGCTCGAGAAATATAGCTAAGTAATTCAAGAGCCTATGTCTAAGCATGACATGGTCATTGCAAATTGTACATAAAGACCGTACATGATAAAGAGAGATATTTGGAATGTAAATGGAAGTCGCTAAAAAATTTAGGTCGAATTGATTTGTACTAGGATTGATCAGTAGTTCAAGGTACTTGAATATATTATTTGGATGGGTTTTTGGAGTTACAATTGATTGAAGGACTGAGATGTTCCTAAGCTCATTGAGGTTGTTCCCTAAAATGGCACAAAGGCCTATAAAAAATATGGAAGGCTTGTATTTTCATTTCATGCCTTTTGTTTCGTTTGTCATTCGGTAGAAGGTAGATAGTAGATACTTTTTTCAAACTTTTTCTGACAAATTGTTTGTCAATAAATACATGTAGATGAAAAACATATGACAATTTTCATGAAAACATCAAATAGATCAAATACAGATAAAATATAGATAATTATATACCCTTACATATAAAGTTTAGATATAGATACAAATACAGATGTGAAACAGATAATTAAATGAACCAAAAGTCTTATGTTTGTCTAAGCCCATGTGATAACGGCCATGTATGCAATTGATATAACACCTTGAATAACTAAAGTTCACATATAGATGTTGGATATGTATATAGTAGTAAAGTTTAGTTTTTCTAGTTTTATTAGTTCGAGAATTAGTTGACACGTGTATCAGATATTGCAAGTGATATTTATCAAATGCTATAAATAGCATGTTATGTACAGAGATTAATCTATTGAACCACATATTCATTCTCACAAAGATTATGATCAACAACTTTCTTTCACTGCTTCTCTTCGCATTCATCAGATAAGTTCTTCTATTTTCAATTTTCAATTAGATTCAAATTTTCCTATATGGTATCAAAGCAATCGATCTTTTTAGTTGTTGGCATGTGATTCTCTGTTATTGTTGTTCTATTATTTTCTTATGAGATTGAATTCTTCTTGATTAATATATGGCATGAGTGGACGAATTAGGACGATTTTCTAATCTGACATATAATGATCATAAATATCTATCAAGATCTGGTAATCCAAGGAATATAATCACAAATATCATGTTTGATGGTATAAATTTTACTGGTTGAAGTAGATCTATAAGATTAGCCCTTGGTGCAAAATCAAAATTAGGTCTTTTGTGCAGAACTTGCATAAAACCAGAAAATTATGAAGATGAATTGGAATGCTGAAACAGGTGTGATAATATGATTAGATGTTGATTGTTGAACACAATGAGTAAAGAATTGGCTGAAGCTTTTGTATATTCACAATCTGCAAAAGAGATGTGGCAGGATATTAAAGAAAGATTTGGTCAAACCAATGGTCACTTGTTTTATTAGTTGCAATATGAGATATCAAATGTAAAACAAGGAAATAATTCTATAGCTGTGTATTTCAATAATTGAAGAAACTAGGGGATGAAACGACAAATTGTTTGAGTCCCTTGCATGTAATTATTGAGCTTTTGTCAGTTAAAGGAAAAATATCAGGAGATTGAGAACAAAAGCATGCTAATGATTTTTCTCATGGTTTAAATGAAGGATCCGATAGTGTTCGGAGTAATATTTTGTCCATGGATCCTTTGCCTAGTGTTAGTAAGGCATATTACTTGATTATTTAAGTTGAGAAACAAAAACATAAGACAAAGGTTGTAATGGGAATCCACGATGAGTCTGCTACAGTTTTAGCAAGAAATCAACAAAAGTCATATTTTTTTTATAAGAAGGATGGTAAAAATAGATTTTTTGGAAGGTTGTAATGCACTTATTGTGAAAAAAGGGACATACTATTGATTGTTGTTATGAATTGGTAGTATTTCTAAAATGGTACAAAGGTTCACGAGATAAGAGAAATGCTAGATTAGTAGCTATAGTGGGAAGTTAGTCAGAAACATCGCTTGATGATAATGATCATATTTTTTCCTCTAATGCTTTCAATGAATTAGATCTTGTGAATAAGATTTGTCAACAAGTGATGAGAGCTTTGAAGGAGAATACACTAGAAAAGGAACAGCAATCACAATGTTATGCGAATTTCGTAGGTAATTGTTCTTCTATATTCTCTTTTAATGATAGTTTATGTAAATGGATTGTTTATTCAGGAGCGTCGGACCATATTACCCCTCATAAACACATTTTCACCCAGATTCAAGAACTACAAAAACCAAGTCATATAAAACTTCTTGATGGCAGTTATAAAGTGTACAGGAACTGTTGTCCTATCACCTAAAGTCACCTTGTTTAAAGTTCTATATATGCCTGAATTCCACTTCAACCTACTGTCAGTTAGTAGATTCCTTCGAGACACTCGATTGCATGTTATCTTTATTTATTGAACCTGTATTTCTCATGCCGTGACTAATAAGAATGTTGTAGTAAAGGCTGAGTTGCAAAATGGACCGTATGTATTGAAGTCTGTTAATCAGCCTAGTTCATTTACTTCTGTACGAGTTTGTTTCTGTTAAACAAGTTTGTAATTGTCAAACATTGATAAAAAATAAAGTGTCCTTGAAATTGTTGTATAATCTTTTTCAAAGCTTAAACACATTTCTGGTTGTAAAGACCTTTGTGAATCATTTATTCGTTGTAACACTTGTTTGACTTCCAAGTTTCATTTATTGTCTTTTGGTCATAGTACATCATCTTTCAATAAAGCTTTTGATTTGTTACATGTGGATGTGTGGGGTCCATATAATACACCCTCTATCTCTACAGCTAAATTTTTTCTTATAATTATTGATGACTTTACAAGAAGTACATGGACTTATTTCATGTCTTATAAATCTTAAACAATTGAATACTTGCAAAAGTTTTCTTTTCATATAAAAAATCATTTCCAAACTTGTCCCAAAACAATTAGAATGGACAATGAAGCATAATTTCTTTCCTAGAGCTGTCAAAATTTGTTTAATAGATTAGGAATCTTTCATTAAAGGAATATCATTTATACTCCCCAGCAAAATGGGGTTATGGAATGTAAACATTGTCATTTATTAGACACAGCTAGGTCTTTACACATACATGCCAATCTTCCAAAATATTTTTAGGGAGAATGTATTTTGATAGCAACCATTTTAATCAACCGTATGCATTCACAAAATTTACATTGGAAAAGTCCTTACCAATTACTTCACAACAAACCACCTTCATATGATGATTTGAGAGTCTTTGGTTGCCTTTGTTATACATCAACAATCAAACATATGAGGGATAAATTTGATCCAAGAGGTAGAAGATGTGTATTCCTAAGATATCCACATAGGCAAAAGGGTTACGAGTTGTATGAATTGAAGACTCATCAAATTTTTTTTACTAGTAAGATGTACTATTTTTTGAAGATCGGTTTCCTTTTCATTCTTCTACACATGATTCACATGATAATAGTACCATTTCAGTTCCTTTTCCACAAACAGATCAAATACTTCAAGACAATAATTTTTCTATAGACAAGTTCATACAGAAACTGTGCCACTCTCTTCCTTTAAACCTAGTATAGCTTCTTCCATTCCTTATCATTCTGAGTCGATAGTTGCTAATCATCCTTCCACAACAATAAGGCATTTTGATGGAGTTCACAATCCACACAATTGGTTTAAATATTTCACACATGATGTTCATTTTGTTGACTCTATCAATGTTATGTTTCTACATTTCCTCGAGATTAATCTTCAGTTAAATTCCTTATGTTTTCACCTGATACCTTTGTTAATTACTCGGAAGAGTATGTCGCGTTTGTTGCAAATGTTTAATAGTCTAAGAATCATGAACATATCAGGAGGCTAAGGAAGGTCTTAGGAGGGTCGAAGCCATGGACAAGGAGCTATTGGCTTTATAATCTAATAATACTTAGGAAATTACAAGTTTACCACATGGGGAGAAAGCTATTAGAAACAAGTGGGTTTACAAAGTAAAGTATAAACTAGATGGTTCAACCGAGCATTTGAAAGCTTGGTTAGTTGCGAAAGACTTCAACCAGGTTAAAGGCATTGACTACACTTACACCTTTTCGCCTATAGCAAAATTAACAACAATTCGTGTAGTATTGTCTGTTGTAGCAATTAGAGGATGGCATGTTCACCAAATTGATGTGAATAATGCTTTCCTCCATGGATATATTGACGAGGAAATTTATATGAAACCTCTAGAGAGTTACCCTGTTTCTTCACTAAATCTCACCAAATCAGGTTTGTTGACTAGTTCGGTCATTATATGGCTTGAAACAAGCCTCTTAATAGTGGAACAAAGAATTTTCATGTTTTCTAGTTTCATTGGGATTTATTCAATCAAAACATGATTATTCTTTGTTTGTTAGAAGGAATGATTCTCAGATTTTGGTTGCTCTTGTGTATGTTGATGACATTCTTTTGGCATGAAACAGTCTTGAGGACATTACTGATATTAAGAGCAAAATCAATAGTGCTTTCACTATCAAAGATCTTGGTGATGCTAGATTTTTTCTTGGCATTGAAGTGTATCATGATTCTAGTGGATTTTTGTTGCAGCAAAGGAAATATTCTTTAGATATCTTGAAAGATGTTGGCTCAACTGTAGCAAAACCAACTAAATCTATATTTCCATCATGTTTTGATTGATTTATTCAATCAAAACATGATTATTCTTTGTTTGTTAAAAGGAATAATTCTCAGATTTTGGTTGCTCTTGTGTATGTTGATGACATTCTTTTGGCAGGAAACAGTCTTGAGGACATTACTGATATTAAGAGCAAAATCGATAGTGCTTTCACTATCAAAGACCTTGGTGATGCTAGATTTTTTTCTTAGCATTGGAGTGTATTGTGATTCTAGTGGACTTTTGTTGTAGCAAAGGAAATATTCTTTAGATATCTTGAAAGATGCTGGCCTGACTACAGCAAAACCAACTAAATCTATATTTCCATCTGGTTTACATCTTGATGCTATTTCAGGACCTCTTTTGGATTATCCTTCCTTATATAGGCGCATTATAGATAGACTTCTCTACTTAACGATTACTTGGCCTGACCTTTCTTATCCGGTTCAACACCTGAGTCAGTTTATTTCTGCCCCACGAAAGCCTCACTTTGACGTTGCTTCATGTTCTCAGATATCTCAAAGGGACTTTAAACAAAGGTTTATTCTTATCAGCTCAAAGTCCTTTAACTTTGACAGCATATTCAATGTTGATTGGGGCACAAATAGAATTGATCGTAAGTCATTAACTGGTTTTTGCATTTTGCTTGGTCACTCCTTAGTGTCTTGGAAGAACAAGAAACAATCAACAGTTTCAATATCTTTAGCGGAGGTTGAGTATCGCAATATTGCTTCAACAACAAAAGTATTGTTGTGGTTATCTTATATTCTCAAAGATTTAGGTATTGATGCTCCTTTGGCAATTACTCTTTTCACCGACAGTAAATCTACAAAGATGATAGCTAAGAATCCATGTTTGCATGGACGAACTAAGCATATTGAATTAGATATTCATTTTAATAGAGACGATTTGAAATTCGATTTTCTTAAACTCGAATATATTCCTTCACATCTCCAACTAGCTAATTTTCTCACCAAGACTTTACCAGAACACTCTTTGTTTGCATTTTCCAAGTTATATTTTATAAAGTGCAACTTGAGGGGGGGGGGGGGGGGGAGGGGGGGTGGAGGAGGTGGGGAGGATGGGTTGTGTTGGATATTGTATATAGCAATAAAGTTTAGTTTTTCTAGTTTTATTAGCTAGAGAATTAGTTGACACATGTATCAATATTGCACGTGATATTTATCAAATGCTATAAATAGCATGTCCCATACAGAGAGTAATCTATTGAACCACATATTGATAAATCCAAAATGTATACACTTTTCATCTCAAATTGATGCTTAATTGTGTAAATTTTTGGATATAAATATGATGATTTGGTGCTTTGATGAGTTTATTTGTGCTAAAACAGTTCATGGAAGGATTAGTAAGTGATTGGGAAAAGAATTAATGAAGAACAGAGCAAATAAGGCGAAAAATGTTGCAACATCGGCAAATATTTGAATCGACACCGCCGGCCTTCATGAACTCTACAGAAGCAAAGTTTTTAACACTGTTGTGAATGCTGGCAGTGTTCGTTGATGAAATGCAGCCTTTGTAAATTCATCTTACGCTGGCAAACTTTGATCCTACGCCACCGGCATTGAAACATGCTCTCAATTATCCAGATTTCATTTCTTTAACGCTGGCTTTCAACACCGCCACGCGTAGGAAAAGAAACTACCGATGTTTATGCTGACAGTTGAAAAAATTTCGAATTTGTTCTGCACATAAAAAAGATATGAAAGAGGGGGAAAGAGGAGGAGAGTTCGGAGTTCTTAGTTTTCTTTTAGAATAGAGAGAAAATAGAGAGTAGATACATAGATATAACTCCATAGATTAGATCTAGCATAAATTTGTTCGTTATTAATTGTAGAAGACTTGAACAGTGCATTTGGAACACTTTGTACAGTTTGAATTCCAAATTCTACTATTTGTTTTAGTTAAGTGAGTATTATTATATATTTGATGATAAATATGTACTCAGTTGTGATAATTATGATGTTATTAGTTGTAATTATTATGTTGTGCTAAATCTTGTATGGTGAGAACGTGATTAAAACCAGATTTGCTAAAATGATTGTTGAATTTATGATATTTGGTTGTTAGAATCATGTAAAAATTCATGTTTGATTCCCGAAATGAGCCTTATATTCGGGAGGATCTTGGTAAATGAGAAATTAGATGAATCAGGAGAAACATCTGATTTCGTTGGAATTAATAATTGAGTTTTAATAACTGTATGCGAAAGCTGAGATATTATTTCCATTTAGAAACTTTTGTTGTAACTAATGCAATGTTTTAAGTTGGATTTGAACTAAAGAACTAGGGAAAATTTGATTTAGGACATTAGACAATTACAGAATCGAGAGATTCATAATTGTTAAAGTTGATTCTTTTGATGATCTAAGTAGCAGAAGTAACTAGATTGTTTTAAGGTTTTTAAAGATTTTTAAGAACTTTGGAAAAAGTTTTAAATCATGTTAGTTTCAGTTGAATTTTCCTGAATCCAATTATTATAATAACTTAAATTCAATTTGATTAGCAAATATTGGGATTTGATCTTAGTTCTCACTATTGGATCATATAAATTTCTATTATAAAAACTTAGTTGAGTAGATTAACTTAAATTAGAAAGTAGGTAATTAGTATAACTTATCAATTAATCTGAATTACATTGCCTAAATATTAACTGGAATCAATAATAATTGATATTTAAGCTTTCCTCATGGGAACGATACTCACTCAACACTTTACTATTTGATTCGATCTAGTACACTTGCTAGAGAATTCGCTTTTGAAATTCAAAAACATTTTTAGCGGATCACATATCATTTTCATACAAATCTATTTTGATCAACAACTTTCTTTCACTGCTTCTCTTCGCATTCATAAAATAAGTTCTTCTATTTTCAATTTTCAATTAGATTTAGTTTTTTCTATAATAGATAACAAAGGTGACCTAACCATGTGTTATCCAAAGGCCCATACTTAATAATTCTTTTCGTGAGACAATTTATGCATTCTTTTTGTGGCACACATGTAGAAGAAAAATCACTTAGAATGTTCAAATCAAATGCACACCTTCTATCACATGTTTAGGTAGCAGCCGATCCTTTATATACATTGATGCATTAATTTCTTTTTTTCACCTGTAATTATTATATTTGTTACTTGAATGTTACCAATTTTTATGATCAACTACATTGAGTCTAAATGAGTCAATTTAGAATCCAAATTTTATCTATTTGGCAATTAATTATATGAAATTTGCAATTATCTACTTAAATTATACTCATTTTTACAATTAATTATCCCACATTAGTATTTTAAATTACCTCAAAAAATTTGTTTTAAATTCCAAATATTTATTGCATAAATATATAAAGTTCATGCTCCAAACATTTACAGTTTCTTCTTTATCGACTCCTATTCATTCTCTTGCCATCAATTTCTAAATCTACAAAGTTGTGTAAATTTTTCTAGGTAGATAGACATAAAAACACTTACACTATGTTTGGTTGAATAAAATAGAATTGGTATTCCGGCTTTTTTCCGTGGAATATTTATTCTTTTGTTTGATTTGCGATTCTATCAAAAGAATGTCTGATCCATATGATACGAGATAAACAAGGGATCCTCATTTCTTTTCTTTACTAGAGGAATAACTATTTTGATCAAATATATTTTGTTTCGAAAATACCTTTAATAATAAAATAAGGAATTGCTATTCATTTCCAGTCTTATTCCATTTTAATGAACTAAATATATCATTAATCTAAATATTAATCAATGCGAACGATTCTGGAGGAATTCTTTCTTGAGCTCAGTCTCGATCTTTTAATTGAACATTGCCTTGGTCTTCCATAAGTCATATTTGATTATTTCTTGAAAGCACACAGCGAGAGTGCCATAGCTCCACTTTCTTTTATCCTGGAAAGTTTTCTTTCTTTGAATTTTCACCTTCATTAAGGAACATGGTGGACAGCTTGCATTGTATGGAGGATGTAACTATTGACCAGTTATGGGCACCTAGTATAATTAAATAAATATTACATTTTATGCCCGCCTATCTTTAAACATTATAAATGAATATCCATGCTATTAGTAGAAGAGTAGGAATTCTGTTTGAATGATTTTTTTTATTTATATTTATATCGAAACGATATATATAAATGTATTTAATTTGTATCTATATTTTATCTATATTTAATCTTTTTCATAAAAACTGTCAACTGTATTTTATCCGTATCTATTTTTCGATAAATAATTTATTAAAAATATTAAAAAAGATATCTGTCATCTAGGAATCAATTCAAAAATGATAACTACTTAATAACTGCACATTTATCCAACCAACCATTACATGCTGATAAACAATTCATTAACTGACCAATAACTGGTTATCAATAATCTATTCACAAGCCATTTTTCTAGTTTAGTTCGACTTTCAAATAAAACAATTTAACAACCTTTGGAATTGGCAAAACCATGACCCAAACATTTCATTTATTAACACATACATTTTAATCTCATTAATGATTTAAGTGCAATATTTCCATAGAAATACTATTCAATCAATAAACCAAATCGTTTTTTAAATGATATCTTCATTTTGTTGCATGGTTCATCTATAGGTCATTTATTTTACAAAATTTATATTTGCACTGTATTTGCCAAGCTCCACCATAAAAGTATGCATCTGTAATATCTATTAATATTTGCACGTAATTTTTATACTTCTTTTTTAACTTTTTTTTAATATGAATTTTCTTTTGATTGGTATGAAATCACAAAAATCAAAATTCTTACGAATTATGGAATAAGGACTTTAAAGCAATAAAGAGCACCCCATGTTTTCACAGGAGTCATTGCATAGTATAATTATTTCTCTATTTTTCCTTTGGAGCTTTCTAAAATACACGGTAGAATATTCAATTGCTTCACTCTCTTCCACCATAGAGATTTGAAGATGTCTTTTATTATTATTATTATTATTATTATTATTATTATTATGACAAGAAGGTTGCCACTGTAATTTATTAACTTACGCAAATTCTTTTATAATATTTTACACTTCTTTTATCCTATTTTACACTTTACTCATGGTTACATGGGTGTAATTATATTTTCTTGAAGGTTATTTATTGAACCATATCAAGAAGATCATGTTGTGTTTTGTTGACAATCCAAGAAGAAGAAGAAGAAGAAAGTGGGAAAGAAAAGTCCCACATGGGCTAATAGTGAAAAAAGATATATCCATATAATGAAAAAGGTATTCAAGTCAAATTGCCTTGGCGCATTTTAACAAGAAGTCATCCTCTCATTATTATAGACCACTGTCTAGCCCATTAACATACCCATATATATTACAAGACCACACCCTTCTCCATGGATAATGCACACCATGGAAATTGAACATGAGTAGGAACACAAGTGGTGAGAAAAGGAGGGCAATGATGCTTTAACTAAATTGACGATGTCTTCATACTTTCTTTTGACAAATGATAATCTAGGAAATATTATTACACACGTTCAATTAAAAGGAGAGAACTATGATGACCGAGCACAAGTGATAAGAACAGCACTTAGAGCCAAGAAAAAGTAGGGGTTCATTAATGATACAGTAAAGCAGCCTTTAAAAGATTCTTCAAAGGTACAAGATTGGTGGATTGTTAACTCCATGCTGGTCGCCCCAACCTTGCAATCGACCATCACATACACAGAAATCGCAAAGGATCTTTGGGAAGACATTAAGTTATGGTTTTCCAGTGGGGAATGGATCACGTATTCATCAGCTTAAAACAAAGTTGGTAGAGTGCAAACAACAAAGGATGGCCATAGTGAATTATTACGGAAAAATGAAGATGATATGGGAAGAATTAGGAAACTATGGGTATAACTCGGTGTGCAGATGTGGAGGCTACAAAATTGGTGCAGAATTGGATAAGAGACGTGAAGAAGAAAGGTTACATCAATTCTCAATGGGATTAGATGATTCAATTTATCAAACAATGTGTTCTAATATTTTAACTATTGAATCATTACCTGATAAAAAAAATTAAAGCGCAACTAGGTTTGTTTAAACACACATGCGAAAGTGGAAGCTACAAGGTGGGTTTCTGCACCGATTTTAAGTTCATTTATCTAACCATTATCTCTTTTTATCAATTATGCCCAATTACGCAATTATAAAGATAATAATAAAGAGATAAGAAATGAGAAGATTACACCATGATATAATGTAAATTTTGGCTCATCCTCTAGTCTCCACGGTCCATAATTGTCTCACTTAAGAAGGACTTCACACATCTCATTCAATAAATAAATGTCTCACAAAGAGTACTTCACAATAATATCTCACTACCGAGGACTTCACATATACCTCAAAAAAATGGTTTCATAAATGCCGACACATAAGTAGGACTTCACCTATTGCCTTAAATGTATGAGGACTTCACCAAAACACTTACAAACAAATATGTGAATAGTGCCTTACAATATTAGCTCACTAATCTCACTATGGCACTATTAACTCAACACATACAAATACAAATCAGAAGAGTATTTTGACATAATCTATACAAATTAAGCTCTACTCTCCTTCATGAAAAAACATCCCAAACACTCTATTTATAAAGGCTCTAAAAAGATAGCCATTGCACCCCACTAGTGTCTCCAACAGTCGAATAAAAAAAGTTCCAATAGCTAGTTTTAGCCAAACCAACTCGCCAGTCCATGAATCACGCCCTGGATTCCTACCTCGATGTCTTTTGATCATTTGTTTATGCATATTTCCATTATATAGGCTCGTCGATGTGCCTTAATT
Organism: Combretum micranthum; assembly: GCA_024138025.1. Classification (NCBI taxonomy): domain Eukaryota; kingdom Viridiplantae; phylum Streptophyta; class Magnoliopsida; order Myrtales; family Combretaceae; genus Combretum; species Combretum micranthum. The sequence continues at coordinate 611,457 of JAMXBD010000534.1, read as the reverse complement.
TTGCACACTGTGTAGAAACACAAAACAAATGCAAACACGAACACATATATGCACAGTAAAGATTAAAAATATCATGAATAAGTTTTTATTATTAAATGAAACTTGGCTAAGTTATGGAGTATTTGTGCAATACGTTTTCTCATCAAAACAAGATTGTAACCTCAACATGGTTTAACATTACCAAGTCTCAATTGAGCATACGTTATAGTAGTTCAAGAGGAGCGAGTTCATAATATAACTTGTGAAAAGGAACAACGAAGTGAGAACATGGCCTTTGTCGTGCAAACAAGATCGACATCAAAGGGACAAACTAACAATAAAGATAAATCCATAGTTTGCATAAAATGTAATAAATTGGGCTATAATGCTGAGTGATGTTTTTAGCTGATTGGCTATCTAGACTGGTGGGGAGATAGGCGAAAAGGTAGCGGACGTGGACAAGAAGGATCAAAACAATCTACTACCTCAAGAGGAAGAGGACTTGGTGGACCAATTCAAGCCAATGCAACAGTTGTGACATCATAGGAAAGTAAGGCAATTGAAGCAAAAAAAATGAGGATTGAGCAAATTAAGTGGCGAGAATGGAACACATTGCTTAACCTTTTGAATGCAAAAGGATGAAAATCAAGGAAGATTGAATGGTATGTATAACACCATGAAATGAATAATCATCATAAGGTAAGCATTCTCAAATTAATAAGCAATGTGAAAAATGCTCATCTTGTCCCAATTGGATTACCAGATGGGAAGAAAGCCATGGCAAAGAAAGAAGGAACTATGATGTTGAGTAAATGTTTAAAATTGAACAATGGTCTATATGTTCTTAATTTGAAGTGTAACTTGATTTCTATATCACAACTTATTGAGGAGATGAATTGCACATTTTTGTTCCCTAACAAATTTTGTGTAATGCAGGACCATAATTCGAGGATGCTGATAAGTGCAGGTAAGAAGCATGATAGGCTCTATTACTTTAAGGAAATGGGAGGTGTAAAGAGTGCTAAGGCTTTGAAAGCAGAATGAAAAGACACCTTTAAAATCTGGCATCAACGGTTAAGTTATCCTTCTAATAAGATTGTTAGTTTATTACCAATTGTTGATGCTACTAGTAATAAGTGTGCTACCTGTGAAATTTATCTTTGAGCAAAATAAAGTAGAGGAAAATTTGTTTCTAGTAATAACAAAGCATCTGGTATTCTTGAAATGATTCATAGTGATTAGTAGGGTCCTTATAAAACTCCAACCTTTTGTGGTGCACATTATTTTTTAACGGTAGTTAATGATTATTCAAGAAGTGTGTAGGTATATTTATTGCAAAATAAATCTAATGTGGGACAAACCATTCACAATTTCTTTGCATTAATACAAAGACAAATTCATGGAAATGTAAAAATAGTGTGTAGCGATAATGGGACTGAGTTTACCTGTTTGAATGAGTACTTTGCGGAGAATGACATAATACATCAAACTTCTTGTGTTAGAACTCCTCAACAAAATGGAAGAGCAGAAAGAAAACACCGATACATACTTAATGTGGCATGTGCACTTCGTTGTCAAGCAAATTTGCCTATTGAATTCTAGGGAGAATGTGCGTTAACAACTACATATTTAATTAATAAGACTCCATCTGTGTTATTAAAAGGAAAAACAACTTATGAATTTATGTATGGTCAAGCTCCTTCATATGAAAATATTTGAGTGCTTAGATGCTTAGGTTATGCTCATAATCAAAGACAGAAAGGAGATAAATCTACCAGTTGAGGCAAAAAATGTGTGTTTGTTGGATATCCTTTTGGAAAGAAAGGATGAAGTATTTATGATGTGGAAACAGGTGATTTATTTCTCTCAAGAGATGTAATCTTTGTGGAAAATTGGTTCCCTTTCACTCTTAAAACCAATGATGAACAAAGGATGACTCGTAACAATGTAGTTAAAGATTGCTTGACTAAAGAAGAATTGGATCATTGCTACACAATGCCTGAACAAAAGAAAAGTGACAAGCAAAATCAAGACGTGGTTGAGCCCAATAGTAATACACAAGATCAGGATGTGATTGTGGCAAGGGGGTGTGACCGAAGCTGAACAAGATCAATTACCCGAAGCTAAATAAGATCAACGACTCAAAGAGTAATTTGGTCATGGACACAGGGAGAAACGTGGATTTGTTTTGTTAAGTGATTTTGTCTTGCACACCGTGAAAGTAATGAGCCCTTCTGCAAACTCACATGGTAATTAACATTCCTCAGGTAGCCCTTATCCTATTACACATTATGTGAACTGTGATAAATTATCTATGTAACATTGTGCTTTCTTGGCAGCTATTATTACAGGAGTTGAACCTAATTCTTTTGCTAGAGCTATAAAAGATTAATGATGGACAGATGCTATGAAAAAGGAAACATAAGCTTTAGAAGATGATGAAACATGGAATGTAAAGCCATTACCACCTAAAAAGCAAGCCATAGGATGTAAATGGGTGTTTCAGATCAAGTATAATGCAGATGGAATGGAACATTACAAGGCTCAATTGGTTATTCTTGGAAATAGGAAAGTTAAAGGAATCGATTACAGCAAGACATTTGCACCTGTGGCCAAAATGGTTACAGTTCATACTTTTCTCGTAGTAGATCCAGCTAAAAATTGGGAGCTTCATTGAATAAATGAGCATAATGTGTTCTTTTATGGAGATTTGCAAGAAGAGTGTACATGCACATGCTTCCTAGCTTTTATGCTTATAAATAAGGGATGGTATGTCATTTGACGAAGTCTCTATATAGGCTACAATGAGCTTCTTGATGTTGGTTTGCAAAATTGGCTTCTGCTTTGAATAAATATGGTTTCTAATAATCCTATTTTGATTACTCTCTCTTCACTTTATGACAAAGCAAGGTGCAAATCAATGTCCTTGTCTATGTTGATGACATTATTGTGTCAGGTAATGAACACTCAACTATTCAAATACTTAAGCAATATTTGAGTAAATTTTTCGATTAGCCAGGATCAAGCGCTTACCACTACAACAAAAGCTATAGTTGTTAGAGAAGGCGCAACTTTATTTCCTTAGCACATCGCAGCGTAAGGCCCTATACTAAGTGACAAGTGGGCAGGAAGGGTTGCACCACACACCAAGGTGATGTCGCAAGTCGAGTGGTTAATCCATGACCAGTTACGTTCTCTTGAGTCAATGGGTGGTATAAAGCCAATAATCACCCCCACCCACCCCCTCCCCCCAAAGCACTAGCCTAGGATACTTGAACCTACGACCTCGTTCTGATACCAGTTAGCTAAGATCAAGTGCCCACCACTACACCAAAAGCTATAACTATTAGCGAAGGTGCAACTTTATTTCCTTAAAACATGGCAACGCAAAACCCCGTACTAAGCAACGGGTAGGTAAGAGGGGTTGCACCACACACCATGGTAGTGCCACAGGTCGGTGGTTAATCCATTGTTAGTTTCGTTCTCCTAAGTCAAAGAATGGTGCTGAGCCCCATAAGGCAAACAGTTTTCATATGAAGGATTTAGGAGTGTTGAAGTATTTTTTGAGGATTCAAGTTGTACGTAGTTATGAAGGAATTTATTTATTTCAACAAAAATATGTCTTGAATATTATTTCAAAAGTAGGTTTACTCGACACTAGACCAGTTCCTTTCCCAATGGAACAAAGTCATAATTTGGCCATTGTAAAAGGTGATTTTTTTGCATAATCCAGAAATTTATAGGTGTTTGGTCAGTCGACTCATTTATCTTTCGATCACTCAACCTAAATTATCCTATTATGTGCATGTACTGGCTCAATTTACGCAGCAACCTTGAAAAGAACATTAGGACGTAGCCTTAAGGGTGGTTCGTTACTTGAAAGGGAATCCTGGACAAGGAATTTTGCTAAGATCACATAGTGATTTGCATCTTTCTAATAGGTATAACTCCATTTAGGCAAGTTGCCTTCTAACTCGATGATCTTTGATTGGTTGGTATATTCAACTAGGTAGTTCTTCAGTTTCCTAGAAGACCAAGAAGCGAAAAACCGTTTCTCGGTCATCGGTTAAAGCAAAATATCAATCTATGGCTATGACTACTTGTGAATCAAAATGGCTGCAAGGGTTATTGTTAACTCTTGGTATAAATCATTCGGCTCCTATACGATCATACTGTGACAGTCAAACAGCTTGGCATATTGCCACCAACATAGTGTTTCATGACCATACCGAATATATTGAGATCGATTGTCATTTTGTTCGTGATGTTGGTGTAATTCGACCAACATATATTCTTACCGGTTCTCAGTCGGCCGACATATTTACTAGAGCATTAAGTAGTCACCAATTTGAGCATATTCTTCACACATTGGGCATTTATAATCTCCATGCTAGGGGTGGAGGGATGGGGGTAGCTAATAGGAAATATTCTCAGTATATTAGCTCTATAATCATGTATAGCAAGAGAAATATTTCCCTAATTAGGTAGAGATTTTCTTCCTTGTATAAGCATATTTACATGCTAAATTAGTTCCCTATTCTCAAGGTTGTAATCTTATATATATATCTAATTTCTTGATGAATAAGAGAACAAGGCTCTTTTCTCTCTCAAATTTTATTTTTTCCTAAAATACTTTAAATGGTATCAGTGCCTATATAGCCTTGTGACCTATAAAGATCTGGCCTATGTTGGTGGTGACCTATATTGTTGCAAAAAGAGGTACAAGTGGGCTGGCTAAGTTACAAAGCCAAGCCATGTTGATGTTGAGGTCTTATGGATCAATACTTGAAGCCCAAGAAATTGAAGGCTCGGTGAGAAAGACCCAGGCAACATGTTAAAGACCTATGGCCTCTAAGACTCAGGAGAAGCACAAACCTAGGCAAAAAACTCAATTGAAGACTTATGGCCTCTAAGGCTCTACTTGAAGTACAAGCCTAGGCTTACAAAGTTGAATGCAAGTTACAACTGGCCAACGTAGTTGACCTTAAGGGGGAGTGTTGGCAATCTAAGAAGAAGAAAGTGGAAAAGAAAGTCTCGTATGGGCAAGTAGTGAAAAAATATAAGTCCATATAATGAAACAGGTGATGCACCTCAAATTGTCTTAAACATTTTGACAAGAAGCCCACCTCTCATTGTTATGGACCACTATTTAGCCCATTAATATGCCCATATATATTGCAAGACCACACTCTCCTACATGGATAATGCACACCATATAAATTGAGCAACACCAAGACTTGGACTGTACCGACCACATGCTTCCAAATTCCTAACAAAAATGAATATATAATGTGTTATCAAGTTATCTTAAAAAGGAAAAAAATGGAATGTGTGAACTTGATTGCATCTTTTATTTTTTTCTTTAAATTTTTATCTTCATTATGATAGTCTTTATATATGCGCATGCACATGCACACGCGCACACACACACACGAATCTTCTATATAATTTGTAATGTGGACGCTCAAATTCTTTCGGATAAAATTGCAGTATCTAAAATTTATTTGTGCTATAATAAAAAAATTAGTACTAAGTTTAGGTTTATAACCCAATAACCGTTGTAATGGAACTACAATTCATAAGGAATAAATCTATGATGAAATTTGTATTTTGCTAATCTTCTATTTAAATGGGATTATTTTAGGAAAAAACTATTTATAAGTTTAAGTAATAAAGAATTTCTATTAGTTAATCTTTTATTTAAATGGGATTATTTGGGAGAAAAACTATTTATAAGTTTTGAGTAATAAATGATTTGCAATACAACTAATTATACACATCCATAGGCGTACAAATGTAGAATTTTAGGGCTCTCATAAGCATAAATGGTATCACTCATAAATCCCATTTCTCTAGATGTTGAGTATAAACAAACAAGTATTTAACAAATAAACAACTTCTATACACAATCAGTCATACGCCACGTTTTTCATTTTTCCCCTTGTGTTAGATTCGGTTCAGGCATTTATCGTAGCCGGATTCCCAATCTTATCCTTTCGACAAGGACACTGCTTGGAGACGAGATCTGCTTGTGGAACGTCTTATGGATGTGCAAAAGGTTGGTAAACCTGGACCCAACCGTCCAAGCCAAATAGGTAGCTGAAATTGATAATTTAAAGCACAGCAAAAGTAACCCCAAAACCTCATGCTGAAATTGATAATTTAAAGCACAGCAAAAGTAACCTCAGAACCTCATTTAGAGAAAAAAAAAAAAGGAAAAGCAGTAGTAATAGAGATTCTCTTTTTATTACATGGCAATTGGCGTCCAGCAACCAGCCTCCTCGATGCTGTGCAATTCTTCAAATTTTCTACAATGAAACTCGCAATAGAAAAGAAGACTGAAAAGGTATAATTTTTCTAGAATTCTTACATTACTAAAGCCAATATATATACACACATGATTGGCTATGTGCTCGGTACTTTCCACCCCAGGAGTGCCAGTGTCCACGCAAAGCAAAGGGTAAATCCAAACAAAGAGGCTTCGGCAGGAAAATTGCAGTCTAGCTAGATCAGCTCCATTCCAAAAAGAATGGGAGAAAGCAAACACAAATACACATTATAAACCAAGGAAAAACAAAAGAACAATACAAACAATTTATTGTATTCCTATACTACTAAGGCTTATAGTAGCCGCTTTGGTGATGGGGAGGGTATGGGGCTGGAACAGTATATGGAGGCCGGGGAAGCGATCCAGATTGTTGGGCATGTGGTGCATTATAGTATGGACCTCGCCAGCCAGGGTAAGGAGGCTGCCCATACTCATGGCTGACAGGAGGCTGTTGTTGGGGTGGGGGAGGTGCATAAGTAACACCATGTGTTGCTGGAACTTGATAAGAAGGTCGTGGCTGCTGAGCAGAGGCATATGGCGGAGGATGGTAAGAGTATCCAGACATTGGAGGCTGCTCAGGAGGTTGGTAAACTGGAGCTTGTGGATGAGGAGGATGCACATTTTGTGAATCTATATGGTGCTGTGAACTGGGCCTCTGAGATTGATGCCCCACCATAGGATAGCTGCTATTGTATCCACCTGAATTTCTATCCTGGAAACTGAGACCCGCCATGTTTCTTTGTACATCTTCCATCATTTCACGACACTGGATGTTTCTTGTCATGACAAAATCATTGCATTGCTGTTTCACATTTGTGATTGCATCCTGCCAAAAAAAGGAGTGATTTAGCATGACAACTTATAGTAATGCTTATGCACTACAACATTCCTACAGAGAGTGAGCATAACAAGAGGTTAGCCGCTATCTCTAACAGGTCACAACAGTCTGAAATCAAAAGATCAACGTGTGACATCAAACATTTGAATCACCTAACAAGGAATAATACTTACTTGAAGGGTGACATAGAATTTCAAGCCCTCGTTAATATTCTCCTTAATCTCTCGGTACTTGGCAATGGCAGCTCGAATCTGCTGATAACATTTTTCTCGGGATGCTGGAACAAGTCATGCAGGGAATAAGAATTAATACAAATAAAATTGAATTCAATTTAATATTAGAACAAGTTATATAAATAATACTACTAACAAACGTAGATTAACTGTACCATTAAATAATATAAAGGAAGAACCTTAAAAATGATACCAACAAAGTTAATTTTTTTTTTTTTTTTTTTTTAACGCCCCCTTCTCTCCCCCTGCACCCTTAAGGATTAAATAACCATATTAATGCAAATAATCAAATCCTCAAGCACAAACCAGACCTACCTTTATAATCTTCCAGATTGAAGATGGACGAGAACTCATTATTTTGTGCCTATAAACAATTAAAAAACCACTCAGCAGAAAGAAAATACAGTAGAATATTAATTTGAAGCACAGAGCAAACCCTGAGGAGAAAAAAGAAAAGTCAGCATTTATTGTCTACCACTCACAGCATCCAATGGAACTTGCATGTTCATTTTGGCTACAAAATGTGAAGTTCAACAGTTAAAGAATTATGGGAAAAGAAAAAATAACCTGAATTTGCAGCAGTAGCCGATCTTGGGCATCGATATTATGAGCAATATCTTCGCAGATAGGGTCATACTTCGCTAGCTCTTTCTTAAAGAGGTCCTCATAAGAGCCTGTGGATGCCATCAATTTGGGTAGTATGTCATCCTGTAATATGTAACTCCCAACTAGTCAACAAAGTGGCAAAGAGAGGCAAACTATTATGCATTACAAAATGGTCAGCATGCGTATAAGTTGAGACATTTTAAATAGTAGGCCATCACAGTTTCATTCAAAGCTCAGCCAAAACATGCATCTTTGCCAACACCCAAGTTCAAAAACTTCTCTATTCCTAGATCATTGTACATGATTACAAGCAGCTGTACTTGTATCAGAAATATATGCTGAAGGAAAATCCTTGCCTTGTTCTCATATCCATATAGAGTCAACAACCAAAGTAAAAGTTGACTACAAATGATAACATATAACAACCAGTAGAAGGTAATATCAGACACCTTGTGTCAGCCCATGACAAATGATCTTCTAAAGTGTTGACTAAAAACCGCAGCAAGAGACTAAAATTGGAAAAAAAATCCAAAATCTACCACTTGACTAAGTTTGAGACTTCTGACAAGGTTACCATTCTGTACTCTCTATAATAATACAACTGAAACATAATAACAAGGAATCTGTCATCAGAGTCATCCATGACTAGAACATACTCTAGTGCCTCATACCTGGATATGGTGGCCTTTTTATAAGCATTATATCACCCTTGTTTCCATGAAATATGAGAACAAGATGCCCCTTGAATAGATAAATTGTTTGAAATAATGAGCGAAATTAATCTTTGTTTTTATTAACTCAAGATATTCAAAGAGTATTTGAATGTTCTTTTAGACTACAATTTGGCTAACCAATCTTCATTCTTACCACCAAAGTTTGGGACTTCTCACTACGTTACCACTCCCATTGAGCCCAAAATCTTATCAAATTTCCCTCAAGAAGAGAATGGCTCTATGTTGTCCCACATGGCAGAAATAAATTGAAACCCAAAAGGTAATTCATATTTTACCTCTTAAAAAGAAATTCTTGATCTATAATTCAGGGAAATAAGATTCTAGATAGATTTGGCTATCTTTTATTTAGAGGTAAAATACATAAGGTTTAATTTTATTACATAAGCAACCCAATTTCTGGGAACAGACCATTCAACTGCAGTGCAAATGTCATACAACCAAAATTCACAAATGAAACAGATAGTAAACACCTTAAAACAATTGTAGCACCAAGAAATATCTTTACACATGCTGACACAAAATTTACTTTCAATAATCCAATTATTCCAAAGGAAAATGATCTCCAATATAGATACACAAAGTCCAAAATGGACACAAACCACCAAATTAAAAAACCACTAACAGATGCTTTCCATTGTTATTAGCATAAAATTTAACAACAACATCATGAAATGAGATACGAAACAGAATAGAAGAAAACAGAAAAAATATGAGCTCTCATACAGTCAGCAATCGAGTCACTTGACACCATCAACGTAAAACCAAGTGATTCAAGCCAGATGGGGCATTCCAAACTAATGTAAAATGGAACATCTGACTTTTAGAGAAGAGGGAAGAGAGGGCTGGGTGGGGGTGGTGTGTGGTGGGGGTGTGTGGGGGTGGGTGTTTTGGGGGTGAAGGAAGCAAGAGATGCATCAATTTTTTTCTTTTTTATCACCAAGCAGGGCCATTTTATGCATCAATGGGAAAAGAAGACATGGACAGACAGGTTAACTTTCCGAATATACAGGGCTGAGTGCAAACAAACAGTCACTCTAAATAAGTAATTCCTAGCTCTTTACCTCTGCTTTCCTGCCTTGGATTGTATTTATCTATTATTATTTTCTCCACAAATTGGCAGGGCCTTTGCAAAACCTAGACGCAACATTTTAAGAAGGGACAAATTGTGATGAGACGTTCACTTGCAATACTGCAGTTTTTTTTAGCAGATTCCCTCTCCCAACCTCTATCTGATTTGGCCATAATTTCTATCCTGGTCAAACTAGGTTTTCCTCTTCTTTCCCCCCTTCTTCTTACCCCTTATTGCTCTAGGAGAAAAGGTCTCACAGCAATAAAAAAAATGCAAGAAAAAATGTTTCAATAATCTTAAAAATATGAAAAGTCCATATAATCATAAGCAAAGAATAAACCCAAAAAGGGCACATTTATATGCCCCACCTTTCTTTTCATCTCCTTAAGCATGTCCTCAAGCCCAGCTCTCTGCGCACCAAGCGTCTCCAATTGCCTCTGCAAACCCAAAAAAGAATTTGGCATTCAGAGATTTATAGAACTTCCAAAGCATGCAAAGATTTAAAGACTGGGACAAGGGGAGAAAATAAATTAAAGCGAAGGCTGAATATTTTTATCACGCATCAAAAAAATGCTTATGTCAAAGAAGTTCTGATGCAATCAGACATTATTTTCATCCCTCCAGTGTAAGAATTCGTAGGTATTGAATTCCAAAAATACAAGAATTAAACCACAGAAAAAATATGTGCTGTAAGAAAAGTACAACAAATGAAATGTCAAAATTAAATCAATAAGCAAGGAAGAACAGATGTCTCATATTTAGATCCATCCACTTATATGAACTACTAAACATGATTTTTTGCAAGAATATGTCTCTGCAAGTTAAAACTTTACCAAGCTCTGCTTCAAGGCCCCAACAATTGCATCTTCATTGGCATCCAATGACATCATTGGTCGAGCCAAAGATGGAACAGCTGATTCAATCTGCAAGAAAAGGGATGTAAAATTTTCAATAAATAATTTGGATTAATCCCAGGAGGAGACAGAAGCTCCTCTTTTTACTTATCTTTTTTTTTTTTTTTTAAGGGTCCACCAAAACTTTAGTACTTAGGCAAGAAAAGAGAAATAGATGCCTTCCAGTTTTCATCAACAATCAGAATCTATCTTAACAAACCTCACCTGTCCAGATAACAAAAATGAATTATGTATTAAAATCATCTACAAAGCAACAAAACATACGTCCAAGTCAAGTAAGAGAAGGATTAAGAAATTCCATTCCACATGATGTCCTAAATTTTTTACAGGATCAAGTCTATCAATCTAACAGCTGCTTTGCTTGGAATTATCCATGTACCTTTTTGTTCTGTACATTGGTTTACACCAAAAGTATAAGCTTAGCTTCAGTACAATAGGCTAATAGGCTAAAATCCAAAAAAATTAGCACAAATCTCTTGCCATTCTTCTGCTTAAATATCCTCACTAGACAACAAGTATCTAACACATGCCTCAAAACTCATCATGCGTACTACATATGAAAGAAAGCAAGAAAAGCTCAAACCAAGTACCACTGGTTCCCAATTTTTTATACAAGACTACTGAATAATTTATCATAACAGTAAGCTAAAATTACACCCACACCCACCCCCACACCCCCCCCCCCCCCCCCCCCCCCCCCCCCGGCCCAACAAAAAAAAAAAAGAAAAAAAAGAAAACAAAGGATGGAAGTAACTG